>JANHGL010000248.1:0-24344 GCA_024611195.1 Ceyx melanurus | reverse complement strand
TCCTGCTCAGGCAGGGGGGTTGGACTAGATGATCTTCTAGGTCCCTTCCAGCCCCTAATTTCTGTGATTCTGTGAGATTCTTACAGCAGTACTTTTTTAATGGAAACAAAGTTGCTTACTTTCATTTGTGCATTAATTTTGGAAAATATTAATTTTATTAATATTTAAATTATTGTTTTCACTCAGCTAACTGAGAAGTCCAGCTGCTCTGTGCACAAATTAAATGGTGTCTCATTAAATGTATGCCATCAGCCACATCTGACTTAAATATAAGACCCTCCTGCAATTAACTGCAAGAGTAAAACCTTTCAAAAGAAAGACAATAGTAAGCAACTGAATCTAGAGAAGGGGGCTGGAGTTGACACTGTCCTAGAAACCAGTCTGGCAAAGAGAGGAGAAAGAGCCTGTGGCTCACAACAGCTTTGGGTGGCTGCAGAAAGAAACTGTTACACACTGGATATAAACATATTTAAACATCATTTACTTAAAATATAGTTTTGGATGAGTGGGCAGAGAAGCAGCAGTCATTTCACTTGCTTCTGTGTGCAAGGCTATAAATTCCTGCCCAGTTTATAGTCTCATTTCCTCTCTTGTCCATTCTGATGTGTTCTATCCCACTCCAAAGGCCACCTGGGGGTATCTGAATCAGCTGCAGCTAAAGCTGAATAACTTCTCAGTTGGGAAGTCAACATCAGGAGAAATGTCTTGCCTGTCCAGCTTGCTCCCAGGCCAGAAAGCTGCAGCACTTCAGCATCAGTTCCAGAATGTCATTCTCTTACCCAATCATTTCCAGACAGGGATTTGACCATTTCCACAGCACGTTGAGTAACATTGCCCTAACTATCCAGCAAAGGCTAGCACCACTCAATATCTCTTTCTGGCATTCTCCCAGCTGGATTCAGAACATGAAAAAAGGTCCATCCTTCTGCATTCTGGCTCAGAAGTTTACTGCAACATGAAAGTTTGGTATTGAATAACCTTCTAATATTAGAACCAGTCAACAAGTTATACAGGTTGTTAGAATTATCCAACATTCCGAGATGAAAATGATGGCATATTTTAGAAGTAAACTACATTCCTAAATATCAAACTGTTCTATGAATATTAAATGAGCTAAATGTTTTAAAACTGTCTTGAAAATTAATGCAGGTAAATCTCATTCTAGTCGAGCTTACCCTCTTCTCTCAGCCTGGGGCTCTTTCTAACACTCTGTTCTTGTTCATTCTCCATATGCAGCTTCTGACCTTGTATTGCTCCTCTTACCCATTAGAAGCTCCACTGTTTTAATAGTGCTGCAGGTAGCTAGGCTGAAATATAGCTGCATTTAAATTTAACTTGGTGCTAAAACAGTTTCTGTGTTCCATAAAGAGAAACAAATGGTAGTCAGGAGAGCCTACCTTCCTTTTATCTTCTGTGTGAAGTCATATTTTAGTCCCCTTCCAGCTTAATGAAGTAGTAATTACAGCTAAGAAATCTAAACATTTTCTTAAGAGCTTAGGTTCTTCCCTAATTAGTTTGAAAAAAAATCCCCACCCCCCCAAAAAAACCCCAAAAACTCATGAGAGTGCAATCTCAGTTCTTTAATAGAGAAGACAAATTTGGTATGGAAGCATTTCCCCTAACTCCTTCCTGATTAACACCACCTAACAGCATCTGAGCTATGAATTTCCATGTGCCATGATGAGCTGGGGGCCATGAATTAGCCTGCAGGTGCACTACACTGTAGATCAACTAATGTACTGATTGGAAGAAGTGAACGAGTCAGTAACCTTGGGGGTGTTCATCCATAAAACAACTTACTAGAGACATGTAAACAATTCCTCCTCCTAACCTTCACGAACAATTTTTCATTTACAAAAGATCAGATGCTTGACTTAAGCTGGCAACTGCACACAGAAACCTAAGTTGTCCCAGACAGCACATTATCATTTTTATTTCTGTTGCATGCAAGCTTCCCCAAACTCCCATTCAGTTCTATTTTCTACTTACAATGAAATGAGGGATTTCAAGCCTTTGAACGCATCAGGAGCAATGTCAGATATTTGATTCTTGCTGATGTCTCTGTAAAGAGAAGGGAGGATTGAAAAAATAGCTGTAAACGGGAATTTGATGAAAATATTTTATCTGTGGCATACTGGGAGAATGCACTTGATATAAAAACAGAACTAAAAGACCATATTACCTCAGAGAAATCATGAGCTAAGTAAGGACACAAAGAGGCAAATTCCAGGAAGGATCAGAAAACATCAGTCCATAGGACAGGCCAGTAAATCAGCAGCTCCCCTGTTAGTAAAATCTTTCATTTTATGGACATCAAAACCAAGAGGTTTAGGAAGAGCTTTGAAGAAACACCAGTAAGGTTGGCCACTGAATAAAAACTGTTGATAAAATCATTAAGAGCTACTAATAATGGAGATTTCATTGTGTCTGGGGGGTGGCCCCAAGCATGAGGAGCAGTCTGTGAAAAAGCATGAAGTTTATCTGTTTAAATGCAGGTATGGAAGGGAAACTCCAGTACAGTACAGAAGCCCATCTTTTGATTACAAGCCAAGTGATAGGTAAGGTGAGGAATGGTTTTAAGACAGCTGGAAAGTGCCAGCAGAACATGCAGTAAGGAATGGTGGGATTATTGGTGCCAGCATGGTTAAGGTCATCAAGGGAATGGCTTTTGAGGCAGCAAGACCAAGTTTGTCTAAGAGATCTTGTGATAAACGAGATGTGAAGATGAACATACAGTAAATATCAGAAATTTGTGGTACAGTCAAACAAAATTCCCATTAAAGCCTTAATAAACTCCACTAAGTATTAGTCTGTTTATATGAAACAGTAACAATTCTTTTTAGGATGACTAAATTATTCTGAGGTAAGACTTTTTTTTCTTATTCTGTTGAATACCACTGGGAAGGGAAATGGGAAACCCAGCCCCAATCCCAAAGCAGAGACCTCAAAGCAGCACCAGTGACGCTCAGCAGCTCAGCACCATGGCACCTTTATCTGGTTTACAAAGGCCTAGAGAAAACTAGCAAACAAAATTCTACCCTTACTTGGTTTACAAAGGCCTAGAGAAAACCAGCAAACAAAATTCCCCCCCTAACCTTGATCTGGTGAGGCAGTTTTCAGACACCAGTGAAAATCTTTAAGCATCCCAATGGAAACTGGGGCCTCTGAAGGCAGCAGCACCGTGGGGAACACCCAGTGTGTTGCAGGCTCTGTCAGGCAGCTCCAGCAGGAACCCCCCCCTTTCCAACTCTGATGTCAGTGGAATTCAGTATAACCTGCTGCCATTTGCAGCTCCTGGGTCTCAAAGTACCCTTCAGTTTGAATCATAACCAACCAAGAACACAGAGCTAGATACAGACTCTGCCACAGCTACTGTAGACATGGAGCCAAACATACTATGCTTGGGACCCAGATGCTCAGAACTTGGTGCCTTGTCACGACTGTCACTGCAATCCAATCTTGCTGTCAATCACTTGAAGCAGGTGCTTAGGTACAGGAATAGCTTTCAGCCACCTCGTTACTGTCCCTGACAGTTGGTATCAGCAGGATCAAATCTTTTCACTGATAGCTGAAGCTGGAGTAGTACAGCAGTTCATGTACCTCTCCACTAAGGATGCCAGTCAGACTCTGAAATAAACATGACTTGAATGAGAACTTAGGAAGTTAGAAGCTTTTTCTTTCTATTCAGGTTTCAAGCTACAAATTCAGTCGGCTAAATTTTTCATGAAGTCCTCTAACTGCTTTCCCACATAAAGTGGGATTTTCTTTGGTTTATAAGGTTTGGTTCTTTTGTAAGGCTCATGAAAAAACTGCTCTGCAATCTACGGATGTTTTCTATTACAATATCCTGCTTACAAGGCCAGCACTCAGTGAAGGTTTCCAGTTCTTCACCTCAACTCATAGCAGGCAAATTTGTGATGGAAAATGTACAAATATTTCTTTTTATGCAAAGCCTTTTTTAGACTTCCTGGTAGCATTTGTTGCTTTTTATCTATGATAAGAGCCATGCGATTTCTTGAGGAACATACTAAAATCTATTACAAATGAAATTATGCATTTGTTGAACAATGACAAGCATCTGGAAGGGGGTATCTAGTTTTTGAAGCAAGTATATCAGTACTGTTTTATTGATTTGCTGCTTTTCAACATTTCTGTCCTTCCTCTCTCCCCACGTCTGGACGCTAATGAGTGTATAACTAATGGTGCCTGAATGTGCATAAATGCCATGCTGGGTGATGACACTCACTCACTTCATGCAGATGCATTACAATCAGCATTAGAAGATAATTAGACACATTATTTCCTTTCCATTAGAGCCCAAGCTCCACTGCTGTTGGATAAGGAGGCTCCCTCTCCCTCTGACTTAACTGAGGTAAAGGGATTAAATTATGTCCTTGTACAGTTCTTCCCTTCCTTTGGTCTGCTTTGGCAAGATCATCCTATTCTGTGCTTGATTTACATCCAGACAAAGAGATACAGGCTTTTCTAACCTGCAGAGCTAAGCCAATTTAGATCACATAATGCTTAATTTTCATAGTTTAAGGTATCTCTGAATCACTCGGTGCAAAGGTGGCTCTTGAGCTTGAAATCTGACAAACTGATCAGGATTCCACCCAGGCAGGGAATACATTAGTCACCTCACACCAGCCTCCCTGCACCTCTGACAGCACGTAGAGATCTTCCTTCCAAAGGATGTTGAACACACCCTGAAGCATGGCTGTGCTCAGTTAGCAGTCAGGGACATCAATTGGTTGTGACTTTGCACCAGGGGAACAAGGATACCCTGTATAACACAGGACTGTGTGACTTAAATGGCTTTACTGTAAAAGGCTTTGAAACAAAACAGATTTCTTTTCAGGTGCAGCCAAATGCAAAACTATTAATAGCGCTGGATGGATATTCTTTTTGTTGACTAACAATCTTAGAAACAGATTACTTGATTATCTCTAACATATAAACTGGACTGTTCTCATTTGACAAGAGTACTCAGCAAAAATCCATGTCATATATTAGTTTTCAGAAGCTGCTTAACAAAAGCAGCAATGCCACAGAGCTACTGGGAAGACTGAAATCTCAGCACGTTTCCTGCTAATATATGGTGAAATTAATTTGGCAATGTGAAACACCACTGCAAGCATCAGAGTTACAGAAGTACAACCATATATTTCAAAGTAGCTCTTGGATCTCAGTATCACAAACTTGTTAGTTAAAAGCCTCAGCAAAGCAAAGACAAAAGGGGAGGCAATGCCAGAAAGTTTAGAACTTGTAGGGGAGATGTTACAGAACAAGCACAATTGTTATGTAAGTGAATCCAAAATGGCATGTCTGGGCTTGGGTAATTTATACAAAAAAGACAACTATCTCTAGAGATGGGATTTATCTCCCTCAAGCCCTCAATCCTCTTCTAAAGCCCTGGAATAATTGAGCACAGAGCTAAGAGCTGTTACGTTCACCCCAAAACCAGCAGAGCATCCAGATTACTAAATTCAACTCTTATTTGAATCCTGTAGGTGCCAAATCTTCCTTCTGAGACAGATGCATTTATCTTAATAGAATTCATTGTGTGAGAAGCTACGGGTAATTATGACAAAGTCCAAAACACTAAATATTTTATCTCCTTTGCTGAAAGCCAATCACCAAAATAGCTCTCCCATCCTGGAAGCTAATGAAGAGACCTTCTTCAACACAGCAAACTTCAGCTTATGCAAATATAAGACTTGAAGTATTATACACACATCTTATGCTCTCATCTTGATCTATTAATATCAAGTCATACAAAAATTATCTTGAACAACTGGCTCTTGGCTAAAAATTAACCTCAGTTATCCAATTATTTAAGAAAAGGAAACTGCATAATCCTGAAGGAAACAGTAAACAATCAAAATACTGAGAGTGCTGCAAGTGAGTAGTATATGATCCCTATATTCCTGCTTATTTCTTCACCAGGAGAAAAATACACCACAATTCACAATGTTATGCTAATACCATCCTCTGAACTACATCTAATTATGATTATTGATGAGGATGAGGATGTTCTTCATTTGTACCTTGGCTAGGGCATCAATTAACCAGTAATGTTCATGCTGTAGCACTGCTCCCTGGAATCAAAGCCACAGAAATTAAGAAAGGCTGATGACTTTGGTGATGCCAAACATGACTTTTGTCTATAAGGAAAAAGATGGATAGTTCTTTTAAGAGGTAGTTGTTTCACCAAAATGTGTTGGTGTAAATAACACTGGGAAACTTGCACACCAAAAAGATGATGTGAATAATCTCTTCAAACAGTGGAATAATGTCCTCAGTTAAATGTTACATAACAACAGTGATTCTCAATTTAAAGAGTCTCTGCCCAGCAGGGATAAAACTTCGACAAAAGGAGACAGGTCAATAACCAAATGTCAAAACATGCTGCCTGTTATGGGACAATCTGCAGCCTAACCACCTCTCCCAAGTTCTTCCACAAAATGCTGTCATGTTAACTAAGCTTTGATAGAGATCATCTGGCACAACAACTATTTAACTGGGAGTTCAGCTCTCAATAAGTATGCCAATTATACTCCAGAAAGCTGTCAACACAACGTGCTAATGGAATCCTGCCTTGAAATTCTAACGTTCATCATTTCACATCCTAAGTGCTGCACTGGGTTGAGCTTGAAGTGAACTTCAAGAACATATTTCTGGTCAGCTCCCATAGAACTAGAGTTTGCCAGTCTTGAAAAATGAAAGGACAGTAAAACGTTGCCAAAATCTAAAATTAGTCATACCTCAGAAAGAACTAAGTAGTAACTTTAATAATGAAAGAGTAACAAGTTAGGTCACTGGAAAGGGATTCATCATTTTTCACTGAAATTACCATCTTGCTATCTAATACAGTACTTGTTTAAAAATACATACAGCTATATTGAAAGTGAGACAGAAGAATGGAGACTCTCTAAGATAGATGATTTGACCTGTAAGATTAAGATTCATATTTACAGCTCTTCAGCTCTGGGAACTCAGTTTGGACTGGCAAATACAGTCTTTTTATCATTTAATGCAAAGGGACAGAGCAAGCTCATTTCAATTTCCAAAAGCATTAGCTATCTGATAATCTAGTGTCTTCTGTGAACCGAGCCAACAGTTTCCAATAGTGGTCACATCAGAAAATAAGAACTGTAAAGGCACCTTTTTTTGTGTGTTTTTTTTCACTGAATTATAAAGCCTGAATGGCTTCTGGAAGTTAGTGGTCTAGTGGTACCCATCAGCATCTTGATACTATGGTGAAGCAGGAGTAACTTGCTTTCCCATTGTCTGAGTCATTGTACTACTGTCACAACATCACTTAAATATTGCTTACAAATGAAAAGAAAGCAGAGGGGGATGCCCAGGCTATCTGCATGAGAGTGCTGTTACTAATCAGGATGGTTATTTTTCAATCCAAAAAGAAAACACAAGAGCTAATAAGAAGCAAATTGGGTATCTACTGGTGATAAAGAAACAGAGGAAACAGGCTCCAGCAGGCTTCTTTATTTTCCTGTAAACAACCATGCCATTTCAACCCCAGGACATTCAATGGACTACAAAAAAAATCCTAACTGCTCTGCAAGAACATGCACTTGTGCTACAGCTGGGGTCAGCTAAATTGAAGTGGTGCAAAAAGATACAAGAATGAATGAGAAAAGCACTTAAAATCAAATCTGCTTCCTCAGAAAAGAGGTTTGGTGGGATTGACAACTAATTAGTTCACATGGTTTATAATAGGAAGTGAAATGAAGCGTTATTAAGGCTTTTATGCACTGTTAGGGATCCTGAACCAAATTCCATTGTTGCTTATACTTTGAATAGATTATTTGTGCAAACCCCTGTGATTTCCACACAGAAATCACCAGTATGTTTCTAAAATACACTGAACTTGAAGCTAGAAGATTCGTGATTGCTCTTGCATGTTTGTCTTATTAAAACTTACATTCTCTTAAGCTTCTTGTACTGGGTAAAAGCTCCAGGGGAGATGATTTTGATGAGGTTTTGTTCCAAACGTCTGAAAACAAACAAAGTAATATACATGTTAATCACATAGTTACAGGACAGGAATAACATTAAACATCAGAACAAATTTTCATATAAATAGAAAACAACTTTATAGAGCTTTTAGGAGAAGAAAAATCTCTTTGATTAAAATGATTAAATCTGTAGAGAGAGAAAAAAAAAGTTCCAGGTTATAGAAATGGCACCTTTAAAGCTCATGGAATTAATAAAGAATAGTAGGTATATTTTATTACTACTTAATCAGTTTAAAGGTAGAAAATAGAGGTGCTTTCCTTGACTGGCTATTGTAAATACAATGTAGCTATCTAAACTAAAAGCTATGCTGTGTTGTGACAGCTTAATAAGCAGATTAATAATACTGTCACAGTGACTCAGGAGCAACAATCTGTGGGAACATGCTGAAAAACAGAAAGTGGAATTCACTGCAATATGAATCCAGATTTTTAAGAGAGTTGGGGGGGTGTCTGTGTTAGAACAAAAAAAGGACCATCTCTTCCTGTTTTCACTACCAGATACTGAAGGTGTTCAAACATATAATCTTGACTACATTCAAATGCTCTTTCCATTTCTGAGATCTGTGCTGCAAGAAGTATTCCTTACAAGTATCAGAAAAGCATCTAACACCAAATGTAAGCAGCTTTACTACAGTGCATACAACAACCACTAAGATGAATTTCTGTTCTTTCCCAGAAGTATTTTTAAGCCTTCATTAGCAAATCCTCCAAATTCCTGCTAAAAGCACCAATCTTCTCCTGAGAGAAACCCCCTAATATTATCTCAATTAGAAATCTAAAAGTGGACCCCATATCAGAAAGCCAAATGACCATGGTAGCTAAAATTCTGTAATCAAGAGTTGGAAGTGAAGGCAAAATTTGGTTTTACCTAGGTCTGGCTTTTTGATCAAACATTGTGGGGTTTTATTCAAAAAATGTCATGAAAAGAACCAGCTTCAACAGGAAAAAAACCCCAACAACTGTGGTTGGAAATGGTTTAGAATTGAAATACAGAAACATACTGGAATGATGGGATGAATCACTCTAGGCAGAGTTGCTGCAGCAATGCAGAAGGGAGAAAAAAATGTTAAAAGGAGGAATGGAGATAAAATGAGACACGGGGAGAAGCAAATCACAGTTTTTAAAGCACTTGGAAATAATGTGGAGAAAATGCATAAGGCCCATCAGGCTGCTATTGCACAGAGTATCCTGTTGATTTGTGCTTTCAAGAGACAAAAGAAAAATCCCCTTGAAAATCAGTGTTTTGCCAGCTCAGTGAGAGTCTGAGAAGCTATTTGAGTCACACCAACTGTGGGACTTGCACAGCCAACCTGTCCACTCTGTGTGCACACATTTAGTTCTGCCACAGTCTATTTTCAAGGTGGTGATCAGAGTTAATTCTATCCCTTGTTTTGTGATTTGAGTTAGTGTCTGAGATTTCCCTTCCAGTTGGTCTAAATATAACGTGCTGCACTTCTGGCAAGGCCACACTGAAATGCAAATTGCTGTGAGCTTCAGCACGCTACTATTGTTGGGTGGTTGTCCCCAGAATTAGCAGTACACATAACTCTTCCCATAAAGGCTTTTTGTCAGCTTGCCAGCTTGCTGTTTAACTCCTCCCAAGTCATTCTGTGCAGACAAAAAGGAACAAAAAGGGCCATGCCTGTCCAATTCCCTTCCCTCCTGGATGGAACCCAGGGGTGCACACGGGCGCAGCAGAGCAGTCCTTACAGGGAAACTCAAACACAGGGAGGGGAGGGACACAGCCCCTTTTATCAGCACTGCAAATTCTAAGGACATTTTAGTGACTTGAGAGGGGAATCACACAAATTTTGTCCCCAAAGGACAAAAAAAAATCCCCAAACCCAAAACTGGAAGAGCCACAGGTCCCCAGTAACATGAAAAAAATGGAATTTCTAGTAAAGGTGGAAAGGATACGAAGAGTTGCTTCAGAGGCAGCACTGAATTCTCTACCTACAATATTTGCAGCAGATGGCCTGTACAGAAATAGATGGACAAGGCTGTTGTCAGCTGCTCTATTTTCACCTTAGCACCTTATAGCTCTTTGTTGTCTGAACCTCTTTGGCTCAGCACGTGGTATTTTGCAGATGCCACACAAGAAGCAACAAGCAGCACTGGGTGTTCTCATCCGGGTGTGTTTGCAGGTGGAGTCCAACTTGGGCACAAAATGCAGCTGATCTTGGTGCATTCAAGTGCTACATTAAATAAGCAGGTGTATTAAAAATATGAGGTACTCCTCTGACTTCCATTTGTTTTTCATAAATGCATGGTACAGTTGGGCAGGCATAAGAGCAAGAACACAATACATAGTAGAAAACAATGATTTGTATGAATACTTGGTGCTTTCACTTCATTGGAGCTCATAAATGACATACAAAGGAGAGTACAGGATTAAAAATCCATAGGAAACACTAGGTTTTGCCAGAGGGGTGTTGGCAATTTCAAGGTGATGAAGGCTCAATTATAACCACTGCTATCCATCACATAATAGGAAACTGCTGCTCCTAGAGGTGCCATCTTGCAAATAAAGTGAAAACCAAAAGTTCTTACCTAATGTAAATTTTTTTCTCCAAAAAGTGAAAGCTAATCTGAATTTTACAGCCACATTTTCTTTCAAAGAAAATTACCCAGTTTACTAGAATATCACCTCTGGAAAATTGTCTTTTTTATGGCCTATCACTGCACACCATGAAATGCTGTCTCACACCATAATACCACCTGTGCAAGTGCAGAACAGTATCAGTGAGTTAATCTTCCTTGTGCATCACCAGAATACACTCTAAAATAATTCTACAAAACATCTGAAAACACTGTACAAGATACGCAGACCTGACAGGCTACATTTGCATCATTTGAACCACTATCCCCCATATTTAAGATTGCTCACAATATTTTCCTGAAGTTTCCTGTGGTATTTCAGAGTAAGATCTATTTCAAAGACTCCACAAGTAGAAGAGACAACCCTGATAAAATAAACTGGCCATGTTCAAACCTCTGAGGGTTTTGTTCCTGCTTTCAGTTGCCCATGTCACTGTGCCACGTCTCCTGCTGCCAGCTGTATCCCTTGGATGAACTGAAGCATGTCTCCCTGCTTCTGACAGGCAGCAATGCTCTGTCTGCCTCGGGAAGCTTGGTTTTTGAGTCTTAACAACAACATCAAAGGCCTAGAATAATTTCCCTTTTCCCCTCTCCAATATATAATCAGAGATTAGGCAGGATGAGGGTCCAATGGATTCAGAGGTATTTTTCTTGTAATAACATCATATTAGACAGGATAAAGTCCTCTGCCTTCCCACTCGCTTGAAATAACTTTGCAGCAAAGAGAGCCAAAAGAAAACAGGGGAGAAGAAAAACCCTCAAAACACAACAGGAGGAGCCTATGCAGTGCCATAGGAAAAACTATCCCAGAGTAAAGAATAAGCACTCAAATTCCCACGCTAATCCACCCCAAAGTTCACTGAGGTGCAAATCTTTTCATTACCTCCTCATGTGGCCTGTGCACATCTGAGACCCAGGATGGCAAAACACAATGGATTAAAAAACCCTCTGCCTGCTGCAGCCTTCAGAGAAGCAGCTCCCACTCTCAGGAGTGACGGAGCCATTTGTCTTGAAGAGTGATTCCCTCTGCAGAGTTGGAGAGACAGGCGTATTCATTTGGCCCTTAACTATCTCTCTTTCATGAAGGGGAAGAAAGAATTTGTTATTTGGGTCTCTAATGGAGCAGTTTGCTAGCAATCTTCCCATTTCAAACGCCGTCTCAGCTGCTAATGTGTAATGTTTTGTCAAGCTTACCTACCCATAATATAGACGAATCACTAGCTTGGAGAAAAAGAGAGAGGGAGTGAAGCATCAGTGCTGGTAATTCTTAGCTGTCAGAAGAATAGAGCCTACAAATGAGACAGCCATGCTCTATTAACAGTGCCACTGAGCTCCTGCCTGTCAGAAACATCCCTCTGAGCTGGGCAGTCGTGACCTTCCCTGCTGGGAGAGACAGGCAGCAAGTGAAGGAGCCTGGGTGCTCCCCTGGATCCCATCGTTCTGCTCCCAGAGGCTCCTGCAGGCTGCATCACTTGGGCAGCCAAGACCCAGAGGAGATGTCCAAGAGACAGGACACACACCATCACCTCGGCGTGCTGCAGTAGCCTGGAGCTGGTGGGGAAAGCTGCTGGGAAGGGCTCACTCCTTGCTTTTCTCTCTGTTCTATAAGCAGGGCTTGCAGAGAGCCTGTTAAGGAGCTGTTGGGGAAAATGAGCAGAATGTGCACCCCCAGCAATGACAACACCCAGGGTTGGGGAGAACCATTGATATTAGGAAGGAGGAAACTCCTGGAGCACATGACATTTGAGACAGACTGATCCTCCTTGCCCAGAACAAGTAGCTGCTTGGACCATTTTCTTACATTTACCTTGTGTTTTGAGCTTACATATTGTGCATTTTGGACTCTGATGAGGAAAGGTCCACAGATAACTTTTCAGTATTTAAGAGGAATAAAACATACTTAAAATCTCATCTTGTTACCACAAATTCAGGCTAGATATGATCCCTGTCCTGACCCCATTTGGAACAAAAGCTGAGAGCCAGTAAACTGTCCTCCTGCACAAGGTGACAACTAGAATTTCTCTTCATATTCTGACGTCTGGTTGTTGATTTTCAGGGTGTAGCTGTCAAGCTACTGCTGAGTTTTAAAAGGATGACTTCTGAACAATTCACCTAAGGGAAGATCTTTGATACCCAAAGTCTGATCAAGAATGTAGTGACAATATTCTGCCCACCAAAAGGCATCTTCAGAATGAAGATGAGTGAGGTGAGCTCCTCTGTGAGCCATCAGCAGAGGGTACAACCTGTGTCAAGCTGCTTTGTTGTGGTGTAGCAAACACTGCCATGGATCCCACTCCTGGATTTGTGGATGTTTGGTGATTCCAGTTGAGAAGGATCCTAGGAGAGCATCTTCTGCTGCATAGAGGATGAGATTCTTGCATCCACTTCATCAACACAGCATCTGCTCTGTGGACTCAGCCTTAGAACTCTCCTGAGCACTTCTTGGTATTGGAATTGGGTTTTTAGGGGTTGCTTTGGGGGCTTTTGTTTGGTTATTTATCTGAAGCTTGGAGTCTATGCTTGGGAAGAGATGGTTTCCCACTGGAAAGCAACACGTGGCCTATGGTTACATTCCATAATTGTAAACAATTAAACAAAAAAAGTGGGAATGGTGTTTGACAATCCAGGCTCGGAATATTGTTTGCTGAAAGGAGATTTTTGCTGTATTAGGTTCCAGAAAAACTCACCCCTTCACAAGCCTCACTGCTATTCCATTGCTACTTCAGTAGGTCAGTCCTACCCACCAGTTCATTCCCAGTTACTTCCAGCCCAGATCACGTCCCATTGTTTTCTAACAATGCAGGAACTATCTCAGGGATCTGAGGATTTCCAGTTGCTTTGCATTAGATTTGTTACCAAGTGGTAACACACAAATAGATTTTGAGACTCTAAATGGAAATGGAAGCAGTAAACTGAAAGGAAAAATGGAATGGTTTAATCTGTGTTCTAAGTTATTGTGAAAAGCACCCACTATCCATTCCCTAACATCTCTTTTTAGTACATGTTTCCAAATACTGCCAAGGTATTATTATATTATTAGTGTCACCGAGTAAAAAGTCTGATTAGTTTTTTTTCTTTCAAATGATGCTCCCTAGTTTATTTTCCATGATTCCTTCTACACTTTGATAATCAGCTTTCAGAATGTATACACACATTATACATTCCAATCTCCTTATTTTAAACAGGAATATTTGACTGAGATTTGTATTTGATAAAAATTAGATATATGGCTTTTCATACATTCAGTTTTATCAATAAGGCTAAATTTATGTTCCTGCTGGACTGAAATACCATCTCAGAGCACAAAATTATGTATTTTTTCCTTTTTTTTTAGGGAAATCTCACAATCACAGAGGAGAGAAGGTGAAAGTTATGGCAAAATTAAAATTATCATGTGCGTGAAATCCAGATTTATCAAAATAAAAACAGCTTCCTCTGCCTACAGATGTCATCAGTTACTCTAAATTTTACAAATAAAGGTAAAGATATAAGAAGTAAATATTGATATTCCAGCAGAAAGTGCCTGCCATCACTGCTTGTTTCTAATAGAAACTATGAACCATAGCTTCCTATATTCCTTAGTCAGTTTCAGCACAGAAAACACCTTTATTCTTAACATTTCCCATAGATGTATATTTTTCTCTAATGACTCTTAATCTAAAATACTTTATTATTTCTGTGTCTTGCTCTCATAGATTATTTTCTAGATATTTTTGGCCTGACAATAGAAAGCTCTTTTTTATATTGGGTTTAAGAAATGAATGACACAGTTTGCTTAGTGAGATCCAGAAAATAGTAGTCAAACTTGACATGTGAAGCTGTCCAGAGCCAATTTACTGCAGTGAATGAAAATCATATTATGACTCTACTACAGGAGCCAACCTGATTCCCTAGCCAGAGAACTTGCCACCAGAGGCAATTATGGAACATTTATTACAGTGTTCAAGAATACTGTGCTGGCTTCAGCTCCAGTATTTACTAGAAGCCTGGGAAAATTATTATAGCTTTCTTTTAGGAGGAAGAACAATGTTAAATGCAGAACTGTCATTCCTCTGTCCCTGAAGTTTATAGTTTCTTCACACAGTCTTGAAAAAAAGAAATAAACTCTTGCTTTTAAGAAGATTAGAGCTTCAAAGTTAATTGTTATTATAGATGAAATTGTTATGCTGCAGTTAATTTGCAATTTATATAAGAAAGGATTAATTTAATTACAATAGAGTTACTAGTGCTCCAACTATTTGTAATAGCTTTTCTGTCTCCTTTTGGATATACCAGTAATTTAGATGCCCAGAATTTGTTGATCCCAGACCCTCCTGGATCTGTTCCTGAGTGACTTGGTCTAGGTGCCCCTGCTCTGGCAGGGGGGTTGGACTAGATCATCTTCTAGGTCCCTTCCAACCCCTGACACTCTGTGATTCTGTGATTCCAAGCTGACCTGGAGCCAAAGCTAGATGCTGGTAGAAGAGCTGCTGTCCCCCTGCACTGCTCAGAAACTGATGGGAAGCTGTAGTTACCTCACCAGATACAGGTGCCTAAGCAGCACTGTTCCTCCAGGGGCTCTTCACTCTGTCTGGAGCAATGACATCAGCATTTAAACCAAAGATCCAAGTTTCTGATGGAGATAAACCCTCTCCAGCACTGCTCTTGCTTCACACAAGTGTATTTCTCTTCATTTCTCATCATAAAGGTTTAGGAAGAGTGACAAAACAGCTCGCTAGGTTTGTCATCTAAGATCAGCTTTGAGATCTAAGGATATAGTAGATTCTGGAGTTTGATTTCTGTCTGCAGATGACTGGGACATGGCTTTGGAAAGCAATTAGCACTGCACAGCTCACAGCCCAGCTCCTAGTGACTTTTGCTGCAGCTGGGAGTCCTGAACATCTCCTCTGAGTCAGCCAGAAACCCAGGATTACATCACTAGTGACCACCCAGGAAAAGTTTGTGCAAGTCATTTACCCAGACTCAATTAATAAAACCATTGGCAAGAAGAGGTATGACTCAATTATCTGGACATCATTTGGGAGATTATCTTCCCCACAGTCCCCATTTTGGAATTTCCCTCTTTCTGCAACAAAGGAGCAGATCCCTTTATACACAGGCTCCCCCACTGCACAACCCTGATGCATCCCTAGACAATGAGAAATAAATCCAGTCTGTTCACAGCAACATGAAACTGTGCTGTAATTAAAGTGCATACCACAAGATACACACAAGTGGTGAATGAAAAGTGCAGCTACAAGCATCAACTTTGGCATTTTCTCTCTTTTCTTTTTGCTTTTTAAAATCAAGTATTTCATTTAGTGGATTCGAAGACAGATCATTCCATCACAAGAGAGTTCATGTCTCAAAAGCACACCACAGAATCACAGACTGATCTCTAACTGGAGTAGCAGCAACTAAACCAGTAAACCCTTGGGTATCATGATGGTTACTAGATGGTCAATAGTGCAGAGGAACAAGACACAAATTGTTCTAGGGTTTCTCAAGAGCACAACAAGGCAGCAGCAGCAGGGCAGCCTCTGGGGGCTTCTCCCTCCTTCCTCTGAGGAAGGACTTACACTAACTTTAACCAAAGCTGTAGTTGTCATCCCTGCACTACTCTGATCAGGGGTACAAAATTCTCAGACAAACCCTGTCCAGAATATCCCAAAATGCAGCCTCATATGCAGTGATAAATAAAAGAATGAAGTGGATCAGCCTGAGACAGAGCAACAGCATGAAGAGTTCATTCTAAAGGAGGGACAGAGGAAAAGTGTGGTGAGGTGGGGAAAAGATGAGTTCTAGATCATTCTCCAGTACTGGGAGGCAGTAAACAGACCCAGCAGGCAGGGTGCTGAAGCAAACAGTATTTGAAACACTACACACAGGGCTAGCAATGCCACTGCTCCCAGTGCCCCACAGCTGCAGGAAAGCTGTCCTTGCCACACTGACTGAGAAAGGGCAGACAGTGCCAGAGCTCAGCTCCACCCAGCCAACAGTCCCAAACACACACGGGGTGAATCCTGCTGCCGTGGCCAGAGTGATTCTCACAGCACCTTGCTGAGCTCTCCTGAGCTGCAGGGCAGTGACTCCTGCTGGCACAGCTGCTGCCTTTGGGTTTCACTGGTCTCTCCTACACCCTGGCTCTGCTGTCTGTTGGGGCTGAGCTGCCACTCATTCTGACAGGCACTGGTTGTGAGGCTGTGATCAAGTCTGATAAGAAAAACAGATCCTTCAGGGACTTCTGTCCCCTACTAGTTTGTAGGTCAGCCCTCCTTCTCTCTATCCCTCATGCCTCCAGGTGCTCAGTGACTTCTGTTTTCATCCAAGTATTCACATAAAACTTTTCTGTGCTTACTCTCATGTGTTTCTCTAGAACATAAACTGTTCATTTCCCCTCTGAAAAACACAGCAGAACCACTTTGCAGGCAGAGAATCTTTCACGACGTGCAACAAATTCTGTATTCCTCAGCTTCAGTTTCCCACACCTCGTTTTTCCTCACTCAGCCTGGCTGCTGACTCAGCTCCCTGAGGAACGAGTTGCTTTCTAAAACAACAACAAAAAAGGATTGCAATCTGTATGTTCTAGGTACCTAGCTCATGAAAATCCACAGCAAGGCTGCCATACAGATTCCTATGACACAGCAGACTCCTGAGTCACATATGGCAGAGGTGAGCAGGGAGGGAAAATGAGTGTCACACCACGACTGCTCTATCTTCTGTCACAAGCCTGTTCTGTGACAGCTTCTTCACATCAAAAACAGATTTAGCACTTGTTGGCAGCTTTGCCAGAGAAGGTTCTGCCCATCCATGTTCATAAAGAGAGGCAGGGAGGCTGAGTAAAAATTGCAATTAATACCAAAACACGGAGTGAAATGTAGGTCACCTTTAATAACCCCTCAGTGGTCCAGCTTTGTGCCAAACACTTGGTTGGTCACGGGCTTTTAGCAGATCCAGTTTGGCTTCCAAACAAATACTGAGTTAAGGGAAAATAGAAGAACTCAAAAGCTGTGACCAAGTGCAACTAATAACCAACCAAATTAACTTGAAAATGCCTCAAGTGGAACTGAGGAAGCGACAGCATTTTAATACTATCATAGAAATATTAGCAATGGGGAAATGTGCTGTAGTGGAATGAGCATTTACAGGGCCAGATGGACAGAGCTGAATGAAAAATACACCACTAACATCCCTTAGGACTCCATGTAAAGCAGCCACGTGGCTTGTCAGGACCCTGTAGGAGGAAAAACAACATTACTTCTCTGGGAGTGAAAAGCTGTGGGTTGCAGCAGGCAGAAAGAAATTGCTCAGCCCCACTGCAGCAAGAGAGTATGATTCTGCCTATAATAGCCAATCAAGAGACTGCCACTATGCCATGGAAATAAAGCTGGAACCAGACCTCTAGATGGATTTTCTATTGAATAAATCCAGAGCAGCCTCAGACAAACTGAATTTCTGTGCAGCATGACAGACTTCTGCATAAACCAGAATGGCTATTTAGGCAAAAGAATTGATGTCAGGAATTTTCCAGGAAAACACTGTAGCAGCTTCTTCCATCTTGTTGTCTATGTGACTATATCCTTTATGGGAGAATATGTAATACTTAGCCCTTGCATATAAGGTTAATTGCTCTCTTTTACAAGCAATTTTTTACAAAAATAGATGTTTTTCACGAGGCTCACACTCTGGAGTTCTGCAGAATTACTCTCCCCTGAAGTGATTTGCAAAGGATATGAGCAGCATTAGAGCAATACAAGAGGTTTATCTACAAAGACTCAAATAAATACTGCCTAAAATACAAGAAGTCTAGCTGATGTAAATCATGAAATGGTGTGCTGAGAGCTTTATGCAGTGATCTATGGATCTAGAAGGTTTACAACCTCCAGGTTATGAAACTTTCTTCAAATGTACTATGCATCTTGACTTGTTACCTCATCAGCTCACTGAGAAAGCTCTCCAAGTCTTCCTTCCCTTTCTGCTCTCCTAAGGAGATGATCTAAATTGCATTTAGTACAAGTTGCAGGGGCTGGCTTTATTGGCTGGAGCAATCATAATGCAGACAGGGCTTGAAACTTGGCTATTCCAGCCACACTGAAGGTGAGGGTTTGGCTGCTGCTGTCTCACTGTGAGGAGAGCAGCAGAGCACATCAGCCTCACTCCTGCTCTGCAGATCCTCTCTCTGGGTGACTTTGGCTTGAAGCCACCAAGATCATCTGATTTCTGCCAGCATTTTCAACACTGCAAAAGAAAACTTTACAGTTCCACTAGCCCAACCTTAATTTGCAAGCAAGTCTGGACCAATTTCATCCCCTGTCTCTTATCACAGAACCATTCCAATCACTCATGAAAATTTATACTCCATCTGACAACTGGAAACAGGGCTAAACGTTGAATAATCTCAGTATGCCAAACACAATTTATATTTTCAGGATAATTTTTATCGACTTTCATGCCCAGAAGAACAAGTATGACAGGCATATTTTGTGTGTTACAACACTGGAAATTAACACTGCCATGTGTTTGAATCCATGCTTTGTAGACCCCTGTCTCCTACTAGTTTGTAGGTCATCCCTCTCTTCCTACATCACTGTGTTCCCTGTTTCTGTACTCTAAAAGCTGCTTGGATGTCAGTAACCTCTGCATGACAAGCACCTAAATGTGAAAAAAAAAGTGATCTGAATTCCCTATGGACTAGCCAAAATAACCTGGTTTAATTTACCAGTGTTTCAGGACCACAGTAGCATGAATTCTTGGGATACAAAACCAGAGGATTACAATTCCTAAAGGCAGTAAAGACAATCAAGTCTGTACAACCAGAATCTGATTTCGGAACACAATAATGTCACAAAAAGTGTGAAAGAATTGGGAATAATGCATCCTGGCAAGCTGTGAAGAAATCACTCTGTCTCTTGGGGAATTCATCAACTAAAAATAAAGCAATCCAACAAATAAATAAATAAAGGCCCGTGTATTTCCTTTTCCAGACTATACAACCATAATCCTAGATTTGTAAGATGTAAACACAATCTGAACATAACACACAAGGAACTTCAACGTGCTTTGGGGTAGGGCAACTCCATACAATAATTTCCCTTAAAGAATAGTTTGAGCCCTTAGAATAAAAGAATGAAAGAGGCCAAGTACAATATACCTGGACACTTTTCAGAACATGGTGCCTTTCTTCCAGGCAGGAGGCTGTGACACAGGCTGAAACCAGGGAAGAATGGTGCATTGCATGGCACTTACATTTCCCAAATGTCCTCTGGTAGGTTGGCTGGAATTTCGGTTAAGCCCCTTCCTCTACAGTCCACCACATTGTTGCTGCAGGTGCAGGCAGAAGGGCAAGTGATGGAACTGGCACTGCACGATGGAGGCTCAGACTGGGAACCTGAGACATAATGAAAACATTCAGCATTAGCTTTGAAAAATGATTGCCTGGTAGTTTCACAACAAAACACAACAGCCTCTAAGGTTTCCAGATCCTTTAAGTACATTAAGTAATAATTTCTTTGGATTGGGTGAATATAATGCATTACAAAACCAAGTGCAGAGAACACACATATAAGATTACTGTGTTTTTTCTCTTCCTCAGTCACCACTTGATCAATCTCTTTCCCTCTGCTTCCCTCCATGACCAGCCATATCAATTTCTCCAAAGATTTAAAAATAAGCCTTCCTGATCCAATAATATTTCCAAAAGTTATCTTTGTCTAGGAGTTCCAGTACACAAACACTCTGAGTATTTTTACATACTGAGACAAGACTGTCATCCACCATGACTTATGTTTTTGAAATGAGCTAACCTGTTATGGCATAAAGACTGGAAGCAGAAAGCTAGTTTTTTTTCAAGATTAGACAATGCAACTAATGGAAACACAACAAGAAAAATGTGAGTTCAAACATTCCAAGCCTTGCTTACTCTAACAATTCCACTGAAAGACAAGAAGCTACTCACAGAGTAAGAGAAGCTACTCACAAAGCTTTAGCAGGAGGATATTGCTCTATATGCATTCTAGTTGATCCATTAGATTTAGGTTTAATTGCCACTGTTTTAAAAGGTAGCAGTTATGCCAATTTTAGTCAAATGGTTCCAATTCTTACATTTCAAATGTATATATATATTTAGACATAGATTAAAGTAGCTCTGCTACACTAATTGAGGTTATCAAGATGTAGCAGCTGTTGACTTATTGATGGTGAGTCACATTTCCCAAGGACATGTAACCCAAGAAACCTCAGGTATCTTTTTCACTAGACACTGAGGGCTGAATGCAAAGGTAAGAATACATTGGTAGGAAGGGACAAAATAATGTAAGAAACAGAAAAAAAAGTAGTTTTCTAGATTACAGTAAATTATAATAAGTCATGTTTTGTCTTTTGGTTGGAAAATTTGTGTTCAGAGACTTGTGAAGAGCCATGAGAATTCAACATCAGAAAGACATCCAGGGGCACCTCTAAGAATGACCATTTTGAAAGGCAGATAGACTTTGAACAGATGCCAGCTGAAAACTTCCAGAGGATGACTTTCTACTTGCAGAGGGAGGTCTCCTGGAAAGCAAAGTTACTGCAAGACCCTGTTAGAAAGGTACTCAATTCTGGTGTGAGTTTGTTTCTGTCTCTCTGAATCTCCCCTAGTTCAAGCAAGCAGTCATCCTCTTTAATTATTACTTGCAGCCAGAGATGACAGAACTGCCTTATATTAAATTATACTATCAAGTTTCAGGGTAAGATCACCATTTCTGCTGTCTGATGTTGCCAAATTAAAGTCCTGGGTTTGAATTATTTTTTTATTGGGTCATCACCTGACTTCCCATCAGGAAGGCAGAAGAAAAATGTGGGTTTCATAGCACTTTATGTGTTTTAATTAACGCTTTGATTGATGCTGTGACTAACACAAATGCTGTGACTGACTCTGTTTGGCAGAGCAAACCTCAGAAGCCCAGTTCAGGCATCCAGAGATGAGGCTTTCAGAGGCAGTGACCATCTTGCAGGGAATGGATCTCACAGGACACGTGCAGCACAGGCAGGATTCAAATCCATTCTTCATGAGTGGGCAGCTGTTTTCACCACCAGAAAATCCCAACAATTCTTCCTCTTTGCTAAACTATCCAGTCTCATTTCTAGAGGACAAGCATCTCTCCTGGGATGGTCTTCTGGCTGCAGGAATGCAGGGCAGATGCATCAGCAGTGTGAGTGAACAGAGTGCCTGCAGAGTGACCATGGGTCACCAAGGGCACTGCCAGCTCTGCCTCTTGGAAGGTCTCTAAGCTCTCAGCTGTGGCTATTCCCACAAGTATTTTATATTGCCTCAAAACAAACACAGGCCTCTGATACGTTTGCATAAGAACAAAAGGATTGTTTTCACAATCTGATCATACATGTTTTATGTTTTCTCTTTGTCTACCTTGTTGTGCAATGCCCCAAACAAACTGAACAATGAGGGAAGCACAAATGAGCTACTGCAAGGAAGAAATTATCCAAGTGGGATGAAACACTTGAGACAATCCTTGCTTGACAATCCTTGCTCTCTGGGAAGCATAAAAAAAATGGCAGCAAGGTCAAATCTTCCACACATCCTTCACCAAGAGGCTTTGTAGTGAGGGGAAAATGTATTTTGCACAGTTATAATGCAGTGTATGTTAGGAAAGCAGCAATACACTCCCCTCATCTTAGGGCACAACATCAAAACAAAAAGGATGTATTGCAAGTTGGAGTTTGAAGAGTCTGCTCCTGTCTGCACACACCTAATATATTGTTGAATGAAGGCAATAAGAGTCCTTTTATTTACCCTGAATATGGACCAAAACCTTTTCACTACAAGAGAAGAACTTATGTGAACAGAGTTTTGATTTATGGAATAAAACAACAAATGGTTAACTAGGGAGGTACATGATGTCAAAATGGAGAAAGAAAACTAGATAAGGTCTTCAGTGCAGATGCAACCAAGATGGGAGTTGCAGCTTACACTGAAAGAGTGAAGAAGGAGTCTGTCTTTGTGCAGACACTTTATTTTCCACATGAATGATCAGTTTTCTCATTTCACTTAAAATAGGATGGGAAAGGGAGTATTTCTATAAACGTAATTTCCTATTATAACAGACATCTAGCACATATTCCATCAGCTCTTACACAGTCATCTGTTAAGATAAAGTTTTCTTAAATAATGCTATAAACAGAATTAAAAATCTGATTTGGATGTAACTGCTTCAATTAAAAGAGGATCTGACGTTAGTAGCATAGCAGATCTATAGAATTAAAGCACATAACAGAAAAAATCCCAGGGAGGTTAATGAGTTGAATGTTTGTCTAGCTCTGGAGAGCTGGTAAGGGATGGGATGCTCAGGAAAACAAGCCTAAGGTGAATTTATGTTCTATGTTCTACATACCTATGGAATTTAAAGTTCTTAAAATGAAAATGTAGGTATGAATTCCACAGGTATGTAGAACACAAGCATAGAGACTGATCAGCACTGCAAGCCAATGCAGGCTCTGCAGAGCATCAGTTGAAATCTAAAAATCAATTTGCCTTTTGCTGCCAAGACATCTTCAAAAGGAAAGAGAGAGGAAAAGCAAAAGCATTTCAGGATTGCTGCTGGAATGGAATGGAATGGAATGGAATGGAATGGAATGGAATGGAATGGAATGGAATGGAATGGCAGTCTCAGTGATTCCAGTGGGATTACCTGCCCTACCATTAGCCAGCACCACCTTCTCTCCCAGCTGCACACTGTGGCTTAGGGGGAGAGATTTAGGACCCAGCAGTTCAGGGAGAAATTAAGTGCTTTCTTCAAATAAGCATCTCATTGGCCTCTAGCCTTTTAAAAGCAGCATACAGACTGATACTACAATTAGAATAGAATGGGTTTGGTGTATAAATGAACAGTTTAAATGTCACAGGCATTTAAAATAAATTTAGCAATGACTAATCTAAATAATCTCGTTGGCACTGACACCCAATTACAGCATACTAAGTAGTGTGCCTTATTACCTCCTCACCTAGCCAACTGGCTTTGCAGCAGGTTTTTTTTTCCCACCAGCAAAATGATAGTTCTTTGTAAAAAAATACTAATGGATTTGAAGATAAATCTGACAGGATGTACTGCTTAATAATATGTGGTGACTTTAAATCATTTTAAGAAGCCCAGACATGAAATTATTGATCGATAAACAAAACACTCTGAGGATGGCAGATCTGTGGATATACTATGACCTTTTGTGGTTTAATTAAATAACCCACTGGAACTTCTTACAATGCCAGGACATCTGAAATCAATTACTACTACATGTGCTAGAGCTTTTGCTAGCCTCCCAGTAACACAATCTCACGGGGATACCTAAGGCAGCAGAGTTGCCCAGATTGGTGCTGGGATCTCAGTATGAAACTGCTTCAGTGTGCACAGTCCTGCACTGAGACAGGGGCAAGGCAATCACAACTGACTCTCTGCAGTCCTTGTTGGTGGCAAATATGCCACTGATGGAGGAAAAAAATATATGTACAAATGAGTTTATTATACAGGATTGTGCAGCAAATGGTTTATGTAAATATTTCTGTCTCTGGTTGTTCAACAGCCTTTTGCTGAGCACAGCATTAAGTATTAATGATGAGTAACTGCAGTCCCTGATTCAGAGAATCATAGAATCAGAGAACCAAAGAGTGTCAGGGGTTGGAAGGGACCTAGAAGATCATCCAGTCCAACCCCCCTGCCAGAGCAGGGGCACCTAGACCAA
>JANHGL010000246.1:0-17849 GCA_024611195.1 Ceyx melanurus | reverse complement strand
GGGGGGGCGGCGGCGGCGGCGGGCCCTGCCCGCCCGCGGGTCCGGGCGGCGGCCACCCCCATGGCCCGAGGCCCCGCCGCGCCGTGCCCGTCTACACGCTGAACTTGCGAGTCTTCTGGCCGCTGGCGACCGCCTTCTGCACCGCGCTCCTCTGCCTCTACCAGGCCGTGCGGGGCGGCGCAGCCGGGGAGGAGGCGGCGGAGGTGGGCTCCGTCCCTCTGCTGAAGGTCTCGGCGCTGCTGCTGCTGCTGCTGGGCTGCCTGCTGGCCCGCTGCTACGGCGCGGCCGGCGGCGGCCCGACGAGAGCCGGCGAAGTCCGGGCGGTGGGGGCGCAGCGCGGCCTCCTGGAGGATTTCTACGCGCGGCAGCTGCGGCTCTCGCCTCATGTGCTGGGCCACAGCAAGGCGCACGTCGGGCGCGTCGTGGCCGAGCTGGTGCGCGCCGCCAAGGCGCAGGGGCTGCAGCCCGGCCCGCTGGCCCTCAGCCTGCGTGGGGATTTCGTGCGCATCGGCAGCGCCTACGAGCAGCACAAGGTGCGCAGCCCCGACTGCTTCGACGTTCTGGTGCCTTTGCGGCTGCCGCCCCACCTGAAGCCCCAGCCACGCTGTGCCGACGGCCCGGGGACGCGAGGCGCCTTCGTCTGCGGTCTGCAGGCGAGGACCGGCTGGCCGCGCCGCTACCGGCCCTTCGTCGACGGCTTCTGCGTGGAGCAGCAGGGCTGTAGCCACCTCTCCTCGGGGCTCGTGCTGCACTGGTTCCAGGGCCACCTGCAGCGGTGCCTGGGCGCTGTGCGGTACCGGCTGCAGGAGCGCTGCCGCATCAGCCTCTCGACCTGCACCGGGAGCCCGCCTGTTCTGCACATCGTTCCCTGCTCTGACTACGTCTGCTGCCACATCTCCATGGCCGTGCGCCTCATCCCTGCCATCCCTCTGGGTGACGCGCTCTACCTCACCGCACTGCTGCCCGAGGGCCCGCAGGCAACCCCGGCCCCCGAGGCCCTCTGGGGCCTCAACGCCTCGAGGCAGGAGCAGCGGCTGCTGAGCTGGCTGAAGGAGCAGGCCCCGGCCTCCTCCTGCCACCTCAAGTGCCTGCAGATCCTCAAGGGCCTGCGGGACCTCCGCGGGCAAGGCCTGGAGGAGGCTTTCTGCTCCCAGTGGGGCCAGGTGCTCTCCTCCTACGTGCTGAAGACGGCCCTCTTCTCTCTGCTGCTGCAGGGGCCTTTGGAGGCCTGGGACGAGCAGTTCCTGATGGAGCGGCTGGAGGACCTGGTGCTGTACCTCAGGGACTGTCTGCGCAAGAAGATGCTGATGGATTTCTTCCTGGGCAATGCCAGCCTCCCCGATGCCATAGCACTGCCCCGGTTCCTCAAAGAAGCCACCCCTGTGAACTTGCTGGCAGCTTTTGATGGGCACACACTAGACCTGGTTGCCTTCCAGCTGATCAGCACCTGGATCCAGGCCCCACATATCATCAGGATGTACAGCAGCCCCCGGTACTTGCGACCATTGCCCACCCCGTGCCGACACGGCCCCGAGGTCAGCCAGGAGGCTGTGGGAGAGTGAGCTGGTGGCCAGGTGGGCTGGTTTTGCTCACACATTGAAGCAACGTGTGCCCCCAGCCCACTGGTCCATTGAGAGCCAGCATCTGTCTGAGGAAGGTGGGACCTGTTTAAATGTGGTTCTGTGGTTTTGTCTCTGAGCTGAGAAAACTGGGGAAGCAGAGGCTAAGACTTAATGAAATTGTGATTCTTGTTTTTTAATCTCATTGGTTGTTCGCGGGAGAATTGTGAAGTTTCTGGGGAGATGCCTTAGTTGAGAAGTATTACATTCCGTCAACTGTTTGCAAACCGAACTTTTACAGGCTCAAACTGACATTTCTGGAAATCCATGTGAACTTGTTGTCTTAGTAGCAAAATTGACCTTTTTCTGAGATTTGCTTTTCATGATACAGAATCCAATTGGGATTTAAAAATCCTGTAAGTGCAAACAACCCTCCCACCCACAGTGTACCAAGGTGCTCTTAAAATGCGATGGGCACTGGAGCATGGGTGTGGATCAGACTGAAGTGCTCAGTGATGTGCTTTAAATTCCCTCTGTAATGGGAGTACCTTGTTCTGAACAAAAATGTAATGCATATGTTAGTGTAAAAGGGTTGGAATAAGCGACCCCTCTGGTTACAGTGTGAAGAAACTAGTTGCATGTTTCTGTGTTCAAGTGAAGGTTATACTGAAGGACTGAAATGTAGATAAAAGGAAACATATAGCACTTTATTTTCACAAAGGCCTTCTTTTGAAGATAATTGGCTGCATTAAATACTGCTATAGGGGAGGCATTATTATTTTGTTACAGGAATGATGTTTGAATCATCCCAAGGAAAACCTACTTTTAACTTTCTGAGGTTCACTTGTTTGTGGGTTCTTGTTGACTTTTGGTTGTTTGTTTTTTTTTTTCTGTCTTAAAGTATTCCTTTATTAGAATTAGTTTTACCTTAAGGACCAACAATAAGACTAAGAAATACTGTATTATTTTTTGGAACAAACCTTAAAACAGTTCAAATCTCAGTGCTCTAAGCTGACTGCTATACCCTCCTGCTCTCTGGTAGGAGATTGGTGGGATTTTTGGACAACTACTTAACCAGTTGTCTGATAGTGGCAGTATTTTAACCAAATAACTTATTTTGACCAAATAACAAGTGCTGTGCTAAAGCAAATCATTACTTATTGTGGGGGGAGAAAGTGGAGTATTTCAGGGTACTTCAGAATAATTTAGCACTGATTGATGGTACAGTGGCAGTCTTAGGCTATAATGTGTTGCTGATTTGCTGGTGCTCAGTAAACTGAGCATGTGCCTTATTACTCACTGGCTATACTGTGTCCTAGGTGAGCAGCCTGAAATGATAGATGACCAACTGTAACTGCTGGGAAGCTTTAGGATAACTTGAAGTTACTAATGCACTCCTTCTGTCCTTGCTATACATAAAGATACCAGTGTGCCTTATTCACAGTTCTATGTATCAGAGCATAAACCAAACATTTTCAAATCTATGAAGCTTTATAAAGATCTATTTTTCTAAATGGAAACACTCCCTAGGCAGATGTTTGCCTACTTCTGTTTTTTTTTAGCTGCTCTTGCAGTCTTGTTTTCAGGTAATTGTAGCCTAGGTCACTGCCACAAGCTGGGTTATTTTTATATATGAAGCCCTGTGCTTCTTTCTACAAATACAAATAGTGTATTTATAGCAAGTATTGATCAAATGTTCTTTGCACGTGGTATTTAAGGTTAAGTGAGCTACTTTGGTGTTTTGTTTTTCGTTTTTTTTCTGTAGTAGACCATGACACACTATTTTTGCAGACTCGCGTTGCTTGGTATTTGAAATGAGATGTTGTTCTGCAGTCAATGCCATTAAATCTTTTGCCCAAAGAAGAACTAGCTGACCAGCCCAGGGTATTGTGGCTGCCTTAACTCAGGACATAAAAACCCTTTAGCTGTTAATTCTGACATCATAATCACTTCAGTCCACTGTTGGTTTATGTCCCTGCATCCCTGAATCTCTGAAAAGTGATATTTGCTGTGAAAAGGGATGCATGTCTGGTGTGTGGTTAGTATTGACATGGAAATCTGTAGTAGTCTTGGTAAGGGCTTTAACTTGTAGAAATGCCAGGAAAAGACAGTTGCATCAGTAAATGCATTAACAGGGAGAAATGATGAATATAAATAGTTTAGAAAATGAAAGTTGGGCTGAGGGATGAGAATGATGGTAAACTCAGTGAAGATGCATTGCAGACAAGCCAGGGGACATGGGGATAAAATTGGAGGAGACCTATTGAAAGCAAGGTGGGCTTGGAGCATAGGGAAAAGAGATTTCAGTGGGTTTTGCTTTGACAATGTTTCCAAAGAGGTTAAATCCATCAGGGCTGAACTGCAAGGTGAACCTTCAGTTTATTAGCTATGTAGGCAGATCTTCAGTGTGAGTTTTGAGAAGGCTGATGATGGTAGAAAATATACATTGGCTATAACGATGGGCTTGGGCAAGCTTTCTTGGGGCTTCCTGCCAACAAGGCAACATGCACATAGTTGTTGGGGGGTCTGAAAAAATATTTTAGACTAATCTGTGGCTCTGTTCTACAACTGAGATACTAAGTGTGTTTTCTTTATCTGCCAAAAAACATGCATTCATGAATATACATGACAAAAGGAGCTGATAAAAGTTGAGTTCTGTTCTGGTATTCATTTTATTCCACAGGAACGCTGGTGGTGCTGGTACCTGCAGTGTGCTGGAGCTGTGCTAGGGGGTGTACAGAGAACTCAACCTGCAGGAGTAATTCCCTGGGCCTTTTGCCTTCTCCCTTTTGTCACAACTCATGGGTATTGTACACAAAACAAGGTTACAAACAGGTGTTCTTAAGGTCATAAGGTGTCTTTGATTCAGTGAGGTTGCCTCTATGTGTGTAAAGGAACACAAATGCAGAAGTGTGTTATTGGCACTGATGTGGGTTCTTGGTTCTCTTTATCTGAAACCTGATTTTGCAAAGGCCCTATGCAAATGAAGTTGTTTTTATTGAATATTGATTGGGAAGAGGAGTCACACCTGCAAGAGAGTACATTTATTTACAGTACCAAAATGCATATAAGTGATTTCATTTTATATTGAAAAATGTGTTATTTCTTAAAGACATCATTATTTCTTATCTGACTAAATCTCTCAAAAACATTCCTCTTTTGATTTTAAATCTCTGTAATGTAAATTTTAAGTGTCTGTTTGCAGTGGACATTCTTGGTACAACTATTTTTTGCTGGTTAATAATCAGACCAAAGATTAAACGGAAGTGTTCAGCTGCTATTGTTTGCTTTTGTTTGGGTTTTTTTTCAAGTGTTCATAGGCTCAAAGTGGCAGCCCATTATAATGAAGCGTTTATAAATTCAGTTCCTATTTAATATCAAAATACATTTGCACTTTCATTGTTTCCATAAAAAGTTGATGGTTTTAGTATTTCACTGAAGCAATAAACAGCTGTTTTAAAGCATCTGTGCCTGCAGATTGAAATACTTATCTTTTCAGTAAAAACTACTTGGAGCCACAAAACTGTCATTGTCAGGTTTATGTGCTCCTTGGGAAGAGACTACTCAAGTGGCACAACCATGGGAAAGCAGGAAGTCCACAGCTTGGGAGTTGTGCAGAGGGATAGGGGAGAAGAGGCAGGAGCACAGCTGGCAGTGTCTGTGGTGTTGCTGACTATCTCCAGGTCTTTATATGCCTGCCTTTTCCCTTGTGGGGAGTAGCTCCTCTCAGCAGTGGTGGGAAGGCATGAGGCAGCCAGCCCAGCCCCTGACCCACCCTTTCTGCCTGAGACTGCAGCAATGTCATTCCTCTAGTGTCCACACTCAGTCACCAAGTCGGTGAGGAGGAAGTATATTTAGATCTTTACCTCTTTAATAACATTATCTCTTAGTAATGGCTTCCTTTAAAAGCAACAACCATCCTCTGATCTCCATTCATTCCTTGCTCTGAAATATTTCTCTGTTTGAAGCCCGATTTCTATTCAGCAAAAAATCATTAAAGGAACATAGATGTTTCCTTTTGTGATAAATCTTTTCATAAAAAATTAACTGGCCTAAGGACTTGCATGCTTGGTGTTTAAAGAAAATCCTGTTTGTGTCCAACTCATTGGATAAATTGTTTAAAATCTTTCCATCCCTGTGCAAATACCTCCCTTGTAATGCAGCCAAGGTCAGTGGTGACTTGTTGATTAAGTACTGCTAATGCAAGCTAAAGCTGCCTGGAGGGGAAGGGAGTCTTATTTGTGCATCCCATTTTCACAAGGCTCCAAAAGAGCTCAGACATCAGAAATTTGCTTTTGTGGGCTGCTTTATTTCCTCCTCACCTCTAAACTTCTGCCTGATGAGTCTTCCCTGAGGTAAGTGACATACTAACTGATGATAATTAGTAGCTGGCAGAAAAGCATCCAGACCCACTTCCATTGGGCTAATAGCACTGGAAAGCTGGTGTTTGAGGTAGGGGCAAGGACCTGTACTTTTTTAGGCACATAGATTTGCCTTCAGTGCCTGCTGATGCTTCAGAGCATGGCACTCTGCTTACTGGTGGGGCCTGAGCAGCTCACAATAAGATAAGCAGGATATGGAGGGCTGGCCATAAATGGATCTACGTGTACATTACATTCTCATTGTGGGATTTGCAAGCATATGGCCTGCCTAATGAAGAGACTACCTGTGCCTTGTGTGTGTTGCCTGCAGGTCCTATTTTAAACATGTAACCAAGAACTGGCATATTTGCAACTGTTTTATATGAGATTCAAACCACCATAATACTTGATCAGCAAGAGAGCTATAGATAACGTATGTTCTGTCTCTGTCTGACAGCCTGTTAGGATTCAAATAACAATTTTCACACAAACTCTTAAAGGTCATTACAAATGCAGATGAAATGTCATCATGTACCAGTATTCTCTGGGAGGGAAGCTTTATTTTTTTTTTTCCCTCTTAAAGGAGAGCAATGGTGATTCAGAGACTCAGAACATTTCTGTGTGCTCAAGTTACAGGCTACATTTCTTGAGACCCCTGGGAATCTCCCTTCCCTCTGTCTCTTAAAGCTATGACCAAAGCTGCATAGAGAAGAAATATTCAGTTCTCTGGGCTGAACTGGATATAATAAGGGTTCACCAGTGTTTTTTGTGATGCTTGTGATCCTCTGTTGGCAACTATCTCTGAATCCATATCTGTGGGGGGGAAAAAGAGAGAGGTTCAAGAAGATGGGAGTGAGGGGGATTATGCTATGAAGGTTATTAGCTGTTAAAGATGAAAAATTACTCTTATGATAGACTTCTTTTGCAGAAAGGGGAAGAGTTGCTTTGAAGAGTCTCACTGTACTGATAGAAACTTGCTAGCTGTAGAAACAGAGGAAGGAGAGGAGCAAAATCTGACAGGCCACTTCTCCACTGCTGTTTCAGTCTGCTTCTTCCCAGTTTCAAGCAGAGGAGAAGAGAAACTTAAGAGCTGAATTCACTGGCAGATCACCATGTTTACTAGCCACATGGCAGGGGAGGGCAAGAAAAAGGGCAACTCTTGGCTTGTTCTTTCAGTCTTCTATTGTTTGCAGAACAAAAATGCTGCAGTACAATAATTCCATCGAGGGAAGGAGTGTTTGGGAACAGTTTGCAAACCTGTCTCCTGTGCTATCCCAAATGACAATCTGGGATCACCAGTTTTAAAGACAACTTCATGTTGAAATTCAGCTAGGTTTATGCATGCTGGAAATGCTCTTGAGTTTCCCAGTTCCTGCTGGCATGGCTCAGGGAGATGCTCCACTGCCTGAGCAGGCAAAGCGCGGGAGCAGCAGCTACAGAGGAAATGAGTCATTCCTCTATTTCTGGTGCAAAAGATTTCTCTGCCCAGTGCAATGCTTTTAGGAATATATTCTTAACTGCTCCTTGGGAGTTCTCCTCCTAGGACCACATTTAGGCACACAAGCATCAGTGGGTCAACAGGCATGCTACAGGATTTTGCTTCGCTGGAAGTAGGTTGTGCTGGCTTGGCTTCTGCAGGGAGGTGGTGTTCAGGGGCTTCCTCAAGTTTCTGTTTCTTGCAGTTCTCAGCTTCAGGACTGTCCACTGGTGGAGGGGCTGCTGACAAAGAGGTGGATGTATGGGGGTATTAGTTGTCTTCTGAGCATCTCACTTCATCACACACCTTTGAAGGCTTGTCTAAGCTGTCCTTCAAAAATGAGAAACTTGCTAGTCATAAGGACTGTGAAACAGGGGCACTTCTCAAAAAAAAAAAAAGCTTTTCTGTACGGAGTCTCTAAGTGTTTTCCCAGAGGCTATTTGAGCTCAGGGGCCATTCAGACCCTACCAAAACTAATGATAACTCCTGAATATTAAAAAAAACCAACCAAACAAAAAAAAAAAACCCATGAGACTGGGGAGGAGAACAGCACCAGTAGACTCACACAAACCAATAAACCCATTTCTCCCCTTTTATTTCAGTGTGGAGTTTTCCATAGCACTGTAAAAAGACATTAAACAGTTGCCTGTTGTCAGGGTGGCTGGTTTAAGATGCACGGTACATAGGAGGCCTCATCTGAAAAGAGAGCATCACTCCTCCCTCTCTGTCCTCACTGCTGCCCTGGCAGGTAGATAGATGGCTAAATAAAGCAGATTGGCACTTCTGCTGTGAGAACACAGCAGATCTTGGTAAGAATTTGGCAAATTGTCCACTTTAAAACTTTTCAGGAGTCTCACTTCTTCAGGAAAAAAATTTTAAAAATCTTGGCCAAAGCTTTGTATTTGCGTAAGGATGAGTTTCTTCAGTCTCTAGGCTCCTTGAGTGGCTGTCTGCCTCAAAGTGCAGAGGCTTCATGATGTCCTGCACCTGATTGAGCAAACCAATTCCTATTGTGACATTGACCCCTTGCGTTTTACAGGTGCTCCTTAAAATGTTCCCACTTTCAATATAAAGGCATGGTGGGTGTCAGAGGGAGGGAGGCTGGCATCAAAACTCACTGACTTCTGTCATGTGCTCCTTGGAAATGCTACTAGTGCCCCAAGAAACCATAAAAAAATTGTGTGTAGAGCTTGTGTGAACAGTGGTGTTTTAAATTTGCCTCTTGAAATTATTCTCATTATCTCACATGCTTACAGGGGCATGTAACAAGATTTCAACATTCAAATAATTCCTCACTGAAGAATCTTTATGGTCTTCCAAGATGATCCCTGTGTTAAGTGGCAATTAAGAGCTAATTATAATGAGATGGTGTGGGATGAAATTAGATCCAGCCTAGAGTGACAACAAACATCCATGTAGTTAAGCTGGAGGGGAGATGGTGAAAGAGAATGCAGCAGCTACCCTGCAAGGAGGTGCAGGTGCATCACCTTGGAGAAGATGGTGACTAGCTGGATGGTCATCAGCAGAGTCAACCCTCAGTGGAAAATGTGACAGCTTTTCTGAGGATTTGTATTAATGTTTTCAGCCAAAGATTCCAGGGCTTGCAGCTTTTGTGGAAGAAAATGTGGTTTTAGCACTGCTTTGTGCCTTATGCAATGTTGGATTGTGGAAGTGCTGTTCACCCATCTCTGGCAGCTGGAGGGGTACAGTGTCTGCTACTCGAAAAAGGCCATTCTGGTGGTGAAATTCATCTCTCTGGCTGATAAACTCCTTCCTAATGAGACTTTGATATCAAAGGGCTCTGGCAGTGCAACAGTTTGAGTATCTATTTACTTGACTGCATTTGGAGTAGCTGCGAGTGGAGTGCACAGGTATTTAAATTGAATAAACATTCTTGCTCTTAATGGGCAGCAAACACAGCTGCCCTGGAAACTGGTGAGTTGCTGAGCAGAAGGTTAATTTTGGGTGGATAATGTGCTGCTCTCATTGAACACAGGAGCCTGTGCATATGGACACACACTGTCCTGCCTGCTCTGGCACATCTTTACTCCTCAAGGGCAACGAGGGTTTGTTTTCAGCAGATGTTCCCCATGTTATGGGTTTGGGTTTGCAGAGGAAGCAGGGAAAAGACAGATAACTCCCTTCTTCCTCCTGCACAGTATTTTCATAACCTTTTAATGGCATCCCAGAGGAATGGGGACAAGATGGCAATCACCCACTGGCCACAGCTGCTCCATTTCTTTCAGTGGGGGAGGAAGCCATGATAAGATCAGGTTTACTATTTTCCCTTTTCTGCTTGGAAACTTATTTGTGTTGTTACTGAGGTCCCCGGTTCAAAGCTGTAAAAGGGATGCTGCAGGGACAAGGACAAGTAAGCTTCCTCCCTTGGGAAAGGGCTAATGTAGTGCTTGACTCATAGAAACTGTTTTTCTGAGGTCACTGGGCATGCACTTTGTCACTTGTGATGGCAGGTTGAACTAGTGGCACAGTGGGAATAAGCAACAGATGGGGCTGGACCCACACTGGGACATTGCTCAGGAACTGAGACATCTTTCCAGACAGCATCGCTTGATCAACTGCAAGGTACTGGACACAACATGGAGAGGAACATAATGTGCTGCTACCTATGTAACACAGGGAAGACACCTGAGATGAGGTGTCCTTCCCAAATCTTAATGTGGAAAGCATTGGTTGCATCTAACTGGATTTTCAGCCTCTTTTTTCTGCAGAGCTGTGTCCTACTGAAAACACTGCAGGATAAATGCATAGGGATGGGGAGGAGGGAAAAAGAATCAAGCAACTTTAACAGATGGTGAAACTGTGGTCCCTATGAGGCAGAAATACTCACAATTTCACTTATTTCTCAGCTACAGAGCTGCAGTACTCTAGTATCCAAATTACCCCTTTAACCCACCAAGTTCAGCTCTGCTGTGTGGTACAGTATTCTGCACATCTGTTTAATGAGATGGCAAAACAAGATGTACTAATTTGCTGCTGCAAGGGGGACAATTGGGAATTGAGCCTTTTGTAATAAAAATAGCCCTGCCCTTTTGAACCTGTTGAATTCTGAAGCCAACATGGGCATGTTTGTGCAAATGGTGATTTGGTATTTGCAGCTGAATGATTCCAAACTCATTCCTGTAGCTGTTCCTTCACAGATCGAAGTGGGTTTTATTGCTGTTGATACTGAGTTTGTTATTTTTTTTCCCAAAAGCTTTGGACAATCTCTATTTTTCTGGTTTGGTAATTTGTTTTGTAATTTAGAAACTTTTCTCTTACCAGCCATATTTAAATGTTCTTGGATTGCTTTTTTTTTTAATCTACATTTTACAGCCGCATAGCCCCAGGGCTCAATTATAAAGCCTTGCTGATTTAACTGAAGAGAATGTGCTTGACCACATCTGTTTCTGTGTTAACTTGCATCTTTAGACAACTGCTTGAAAGGAGAAAACTCTAAATGCCAATTCCTCCCTGTCCTCTTTCTAGCTTTGATATACTTCTTAATGTTCATATGAATAGGAAAAGAATATTTTAAATGGTGAGATTATATTAGTGTGAATCAAACAGGAGGAGTTGTAGCACAGTTACTTAAATAAATTCCAGGGTATGAGACTGTTCTTAAGTCATCTGTGAGTTTGTCATGCAATCAAAGCTCTCACCATTTATCTTACAATTTTACCCTTGAGTCTCAGAGAGATGGCCTTGAGTTTGCCTTATTCCATAAAATCTCACATTCTGAACTTTTCAGACTATATCCTCTTATTTTTTAAGTGGGGCACTGGAATATTTTTTATTATCCTTAGCTCTAAAGTTGTGTCACTTTGGAGACCTGGATTCTGTCCCCCATTTGCTGAGCCTCCCTTGCTGGGTTCACACTGCATCCCCTGGAGCAGCTCCCATCCAGGTCCTCTTGGTAGGGGTGACTCTCCTGCTTTATTTGTCTTCCTCAGAAATGGAAATACTACTTCTCTGCTCCAGAAAGGCTGATGTTCCTCATTTCTCAGTCATTAGATCAAAATAAATACTAACTAGAATTTTTCTTTAAAAATAGAGCTTGCTTCCTTTAGGAATTTGCTTCAGTGGGGACTGTGAGATATTCACTCTGCAATAATTTGTATTACAAAAATAGCTCTGTCCTATGTCTGTCTTCAAACAGAAACACGAGCCTGAAAAAGAAATCTAGCAGCTAACTCTTCAGCCCTACAGCTTCAATAAACCAGTCATAAACAAAACAGATTGCAAAAGCAATTGTAAAGCTGAACTTCCCAATACATGGGAAGTTCAAAGTGTGCAAAGTTCTCTCCTTGCAAGTCTGAGAATACTCTGAGTGTTTTAACCTGACCCAAAGCACCCCAGATCCAAGTGATTTTGGCCTCTATGCAAGGAGTTCCAAAGCAGTAAAGTCCTGCCAATGCTGAGCCTTCACTGGAAGAGTCTCCCACTGCTGAAATTGCACCGAGTCAGGGGGAACCCTGCAAGCAAGCCAGTCACAGGTCAAGGAGGTCCTGTGTTTATTGCATTTAGGTTGTCAACATGACCTCGAATTCATACTTATATGTGACCTAGCAGTCACCATTTGACTTCAGCACCAGCAGCTGGTAACACTCAGCTCACACAGTGATACCATATGAAGCCTCTGAGGGTTCTGCTGCAACAGGACTAATGGTCGAGTGTGAGATTTAGCCAGTGTATTGGAAAGCAACGGGATTTAACTGGGCAGTGACAGCTCCCTCTGGGGACAGGTTTCCTTTGAGCAGGAACTTGAGTGCTTGATACAATAAGTGGTGCCAGCTTCTCAGAGGCTGCATGCCCTTTAGGTGTGGTGTTTAACTCTGTTTACTACAGAAATAGCTTTAGCAGATTATGCTGTGTCATTCTGATCCCTGCCAGAACGTATGTTAAGGACAAAATAGAAAGTGAGTGCAACAGAGTAGCTGTGGTTCTTATGGCATAAGCAAGAGCATTATAAATTAAATGAGGCAATGAGGATCTGAGGATTTGAGATCAAATTTATCTACTTTATCTGGAGATAAGAAAAGAGAAAAATGTGCTGTTACTGATATTACCAATTAGGGAGCTGCCAGGTGGCCAGTTAATAACCTAGATGTGCTGCAGCATGTGCAGCATCAGCAAAGGCTGTTTCTGAAGGGAAGCTGAGGAGAGCACAGTAACAAGCTGGGGAAGAGCTGGTGTTTTCCTCCTGGCTGCAGGCGTGAGTTGGGTATGGGAGATGTGACAAGAGGGACATCCTGGGCTTTGTAATGCCAAACCAGAAAGGGATAAGAGCTTAGGCAAAATGCAGAGAAGGAGGAGGGAGATGCAATGCAATCTAAAGAACATTTGGCTACTGAAAATACACAGGCATGGGAAATGGTGTCTTGGCTTCAGATGGGGCAGATTCACAGGTGTCCATGGCACTGATGGGCTAATTTAGAGGCAGTTGAGAGCAAAGACTGAATGAGTCATGGAAATCAGTTGTGGTACCTTCCCCTTTTGTCTCTAGCTGGAATCTGTGTCTGTCACACTGATGTCATCCCAGTTCCTGCTGGAAACTACATCATCACTGGCATAAGACCAGCTGCTTATGACCCTCACATTCCTCAAGGGACCAGAGCTTGAGACTGATGTACTGGGCGCCTGGGCTTCTTGCTGACTTCTGGAGCATATAATGAATGATCTCGGGTAAGGGGGTAACCTTTCCCTACTCCAAACAAAGCTGTCTGTGCTTGCTGCTACATGGGAATTTGGGAGAAGGGATTGAAGGAATCAGTACATGAGCTTGGGTGGCAGCCAGAAAGGTTTAGCTTGCACCTTTGCCATCAGCAGGAAGCAGAATTCTGCTCAAATCATGTCAGACAATTGTAACAAAGCATAGCACAAACCCTGACACTAAGTTGTAGAGGTAGAATGGATACAGGGTCCTAGCACAAGGTTAGAGCTAATCCTTGCTGCCAAAGGACTGTGAGGTGTGAGGCCAGCAAGGCAGAGCTGTCCATCCAGAGAGCAAACCATGCCCCACATCCACGCTACGTGTTGGGTTTCTGCTGGGACATAGTTGGGGATAAAGATGGGTGAACAGGGTTTGCTGCTTTCTACTTTGACAGCTGGGGTAGATGGGCTTCTGAGAGCCTTGTTTGCACTCCCAGATATGGACATTTACCTGGACATTTACCCAGTTCCCTCTCCCCCCCACCTTTCCATGTGCCAGTCCACTACTTGGAGACTCTGTGTCAATGCCCATCAGCCCTTCATCTCTTCTGGTTGCAGATTGCAGGAGATAGTCCTGCTCAGAGTTGCCCAGAACTTCTTGAATAAACCTTTATGGACTTGCCTCCTCAGGGTACAAGTCAAAGACCTGAAAAACTACAGAGGCAAACTGCATTTCCAGGAAACCTGCAAGGAGACATATTACTAGAGATGAATCTGGAACAGTGGATTGGAGATGCCCTTTTTGGAGGGATGATGCTGTGAAGGAACTAAGCTAATCCTGTAATGATGAGATAAACCAGACCTTTACGGGCTGCGAACAGCAGTGGGGAAGCACTGGTTACAATGGCTTGCCATTTATAAAAACATCTGGAGATAAGAAGCTTATTTTTAGGCAGAGTGGTAGCTGGCTATTCCTGCAGGCTTAAGTGATGATGATAAGGATTTGGCATATGAACAACAGAGTGTCCTGGTTTGGGTGAAAGCCGAGCAAATTCTGTTCAGTGATTTTACTTTTCAGCTCAGGTTTTCTAACTGACCACACTTTCTGAAGTTAGCAGCATGTTTTGCAGACAGTGTTTGCTTCTAGCAGTGATAACACCTCATGTTTAGAGTTACTACCAGGGATGGAATGCAGACCAAGGCCACTGCTAGAACTTGTGTATCACACTGAGGGGTGCAGAAAAGTGAAAGACTGCACCTGCAGGGAGGAGTAGACAGGGCAGGTGACCCCAAACTGACCAACGAGGTATCCAGCCTATGGACATCATATCCAGTATATAAAGCTCAGGGGTCTGGAGGGTCTCTCTGGCTCCCTCGCTCTCTTGCTTTGGCTCTCTTGCTGGCTCTTTCACTCTCTCACTTCGATCCTGATCCTGAAACCTGGTGCCAGAATCCAGCTCCTCCACAGCATTAGTGACGGTGACGTAATTGACATCGGGGGGAGGGTTGGGTTTGGTACTGGTTTTGTACATATGTGTATATATTTCATTATTATTTTCATTGAATTGTTCTAGTTTCCTTTTCAAATCACTAAGTCTCTCTCATTCCTTTTCCTCTCCCCTTTGGGGAGGGAGGTGGGTTAAAAGAGAGTGTCTGTTATCGGTCTGGGCTGCCCTGATCCTAAACCGTGACACAGAGTAAGACATCTCATCTTATCTTGCACTGCCACTTTTCTCCTCGCTTTCCCCCGTGCAGCAGAAAGCACTGCCAATTGCTTTTTTTAGGAGGATTCAAGTGAAAATCCTTCAAAACAGCCATCAGATTTCTTTCCTTTCCTTACTTTCTCCTCTTTTCAGAGTGATGTTCTTCTCCCTTAACTTTAAAACATGAAACAGCTGAGAGTCTTTGACTGGGGTTTGGAAGACACATGCAGACATGTATTTTCAATGCGAGCAGCCCGGGTTATGGCTTGTCTGAGAACCTGCTGAACTGATTTGCTATGCTGGAGGTAGATGTTGCTAATTGCTGGGCTGGTTGTAATAATTCAAGTGCACGGGCTGGATGTAGCTGACGTTATTCCCAATGCGTATTAATATCAGTAGGAATATAAATCTATCGTAGAACCTGCAAAAGCAGTGTTAATTTCCTTGTTTTCTGCATAGAAATTTGTCATTTGCACACCTCACCATCTGCATTGCAGCCATTACATGTGGGAAGTATGGAATGTGTCTTATCAGACACAGAGTGTGCACAGCAAAGGACATCCAAAGGTTATGTTGTCATCATGTCAAATGGGTCTGTTTATTCTGAGTGCTGTAGAAGCAGAACTTAATCAGAGCATCAGCCATATGCAGATTTGAAATTAGATTTTACAATAACCACCTGTCTGCTGTTTCAAATACATCATATGATTTGGGTTAGAGCTGTGTTTGCTTAGTGAATAAACGTGCTGGGAGAATGTAGTCTAAAAGCCTCCATGCAACAGTGTAAAATGCATGTATATGTACAAGTATGCAAGGGAGGCACATCTCTCTTATGGTTTTGTGCTACAGTCTGCTACTAAAGCATGTGGGAGGTAAAAAGGCATTTTTTTTTCCATGTGAAAATCAATAGTATTAGCAAACTGCCCTATAAAACTTCTTTTGCTTTTATTTTTCAGATTCATAACACTTGTGTCAATCAAAAAAAAGTCAGTGACGATGCAGCATTTGATCTTTTTCTGTTCTAAACGTTTTTAAAGGAGTAAGTATAAACATGCACATAATGTTTATCTAGTGAGACATGCCATAATTTCTGTGACTCACAGCATTCTGCCTTTAAGGAGTCAAAAAAATCTGTCTGAAAAGTTTAAACCTCTCCCCACTACACTGCAACTTGGAAAAAGAAATAATCCATGTGTTCACTTACTGAAAGCTGCATCAAGAGGGTGGTGAGTCAAGATGAAAAGAGCAACAATGTTCAAAGTAATGGCTGACATTTTAAACACTGGCACTTGGAGAGAAGTGGAATTAAAAGAATTGTAGAGCAAAAATTGACAAACATCTTGTACCACAGTTTCATCATATGCTTAAAACTACCTGAAACAAATAAGTACTATAGGTTGGTTAGGGTTTTTTTCTTGCTTATATCCACTGTGGTAAATATTCTTCTAAAGCAGTAGCTGCTCTCCCTGGGGAAAAAGATTATTTTTTTTTAATTCAGAGTGTGGCCCTTCCCATGGAAGTCAACTGGAGTTCTTCATTGAATTCAATGAGAGCATAAATGGGTCATTAAGTGAGATCAGTAATGCAAGAGATTTCCATAGCCATCCTGATCCTGCCTCAGCAGCTCCCTCCCTACCACAAGGAGCAGCAGTGACCAGTGCTTTTAGGCTGACCAACATCTGAAGCTATACATACCCCTTTCTCCAGAGCAGGAGATGTTTTTACAATTCCAGTATTTTTATCATTCACCACAGTAAACTGAAATGTAATGTGTTTGTTGTGAGTCTGGGAAGTGCCCTGTAGCAAGCAACTGCTGACTGAGGTACACTGAGCTGTAAGCCACTGCCTCTTGACTGTCTCTATTCAGGGTTTAGCATAAAACCATGAGCCAGGAAAGTGCCAGAAGTGTAGCTGGAGAATTTCCTCCAAAGCTGAGGGCAGAAGACTTTGTTTACAGCAGCATGTTGGAAAGCCTCTAATTTGCGTGGCATCAAGGTGGTGCTCAAGAGGAACAGCCTCAAATCTCCACCTTTCCTGTGCTTTCCCTTTTCAAGAGTTTGACCTCAAAAGAGCACTTTCCTATTTGAGTTCTTCAGGTCCAGTCACCCACGTGGTGGGACCTGCCTATTGCTGGACCACATCCCCACCCACTCTGACTTTGGCTAGGATCTAATGCGTCAGCACCGGGACACGAAGCGAAGGCAACACCACGCTCAGAGTAGTCTGTGGGTTAAAAGTTTGCTCCTCACTCCAGCTCCTCATCTTTGCTTGGGAAGCTGCAAGCACGTTTTAACTTTTGTTCATTCAAGAGCTTAAACCAACGGCATCCTTGTTGAAACTCAGGTGTGTTTATACCATCTTCTCATTCAGCGAACTCTTTGGAGGAAAAGGCTGCTACACGAATCGCTTCATCAGACAAGGCCGGCGCTCTCACACTGCTCCACATGTTACGTGCCTCTGCTTCTACCGCCGCCCTCCGCACTGCCGCTGCCTCCCCGGGGGCCGTGCCGTACCCCCCCCGGCTGTGTTCCCCGGGGCCAGGAGGGGTTTCCAGCCCTGAATTTCCGCGCCGGGCCCTCTGGAGGTCAGTGTTTGCCCGCTCTGCAGCGGACCTGTTGCAGCCCCGCGGAGGCTCCGCGGGAAGGGCCGGGCCGGGCAGAGCCTGCCCGCTCGCTCGGAACGCAAACCCCACGCGCCTTTGACAGACCCGATCTGCCGAGGGGGACAGCGGGTCCCCTCGTCCCGAGACACCCCCGCGGTGCCTGCGCGGCCGCGGAGCCGCTCCTCGCTTCCCCCCGCCCCAGCCCGGGGCGGTGCCGCACCGCGGGGCGTATTGCGGCGCGGCGGGTGGAGCGGAGCGGCGGGAGGTGCCGTCCGCGCCCGCGGAGCGCCCCGCGGAAGATGGCGTACATCCAGGTGGGTGCGGAGCAGCACTGCGGGGCCCTAGTATCATCCGCGTCCTTGAGGGAGTGGGGGTGGGGGTGTTTAGGGCGTGTGCGGGGTACCTCCCTTCTCTGTCTGCGGGACGGGTGCCGGTGCCGCGGCGGCCCTTCCCCTCACCGCTCCTCGCCCGGTGTGGGTGCGCAACTTCGGGTTAACT
>JANHGL010000242.1:0-12281 GCA_024611195.1 Ceyx melanurus | reverse complement strand
AGCCCTTTCCAGAGCTCTGTCCCCCTCCGTGTGAAAAAGGTCGGCCGGGGGGTGGGCGTGAGGCCGGGGGGGGCAGATGGAAGAAGAACAACAGTAAAAGAGAGAAACATGAATCCAGAAGATGTTTCAGTGTTCAGTGAAGAGTAGAATACCAGAGTGGATATAGGGTTTTGAGGGGAGAGGAAAGGAAGGTGTCAGTGAGCGAGAAGAGAGAGAGTCTCTGACGTAGATGGTTGACTTCACTTCGAAGAAGCTACCAAGCACTTCAAGGAGTACACATTTCCCAGGTGCAAACCAAAGTACAGACAAGACATGGAAGAATCATCAAAGTCATTATTTGAGAAGGTGACCAGAAAGACAACTGAAAAATAAATTAAAAAAAAAAAAAAAAAAGTCAGACTGGGGATAAAATATGCAAGTGTTTGTTTTTAAGCAGGGAAAGGTCATTCCATAATGGGTTCCTTTTCCTGATCATCTGAAAGAACAGGAAAGTAATTATTTCACCTCTAATTATTATTAACTGTCTCAAATTTATTTCTAGAGTTACAAGATTTTTGCATTGAAGCCCATGGAGACTCTGAGCCATAGGTGTACTTAGATTCTTCATTCCATAACTGCTGCACTCAAAATTGCCACAGTGCTATTGCTTGACCTCATGGACATTTATTGCTCACATATGTCATTATAGACAACTACCCAAATATTGATCCTGTCCAGAATGAACTGCTTATATTAAAATGCAGTTAACATCTTAAGGTAGACTCAGGAGACATTCACCTAAATATAAGTAAATGGAATATTTTTTTCTTGCATTACTATGGAAAGGAGATTGCTAATAATATTATTTCTGCTTAGCAATTGATATTTTCAGTATTTCACAAAACTTTTTCTGTACAGTACATAACTGAAGTTAACAGCCTAGTACTATTATAGTTCTATTTATTATTGTTACTAGCAGTAAAACAAGATGTCCAGATTCCATTTTACTTGCAAAACTTTCATAGCTGATCTTACAAGACAGATACATAGATCAGTAACATTTGGATGAAACCAGGAAAAAATATTCATTTAGCATTTTCACTGGGTTCTTTGGCTCTCTTTCTACAGAGCATACACAGCCTTTAGGGTGTTCTTGAATGTTATCTCTGCAGCTGAGTGATTTTTGGAGGTCTCACTGAACACAAGGGTCACAACCTAGAGTCCATTCTTATCTGTTTTAATAAAAAAATGACAATGAACTGTGCAATCCTCCATTGTCCCCTCAAGCAAAATGAAGGTGAATGTCACTCCTGTCTTGACTGTCTATATAGTCAAGTCTAATTGCAGTATTAAGGTCTAGAGCATGAAAATTCATTCTTATCAAGTGTTGTAACTCTGTGGAAACATTGCCATTCAATTTGCACATTTCAAAATTTACTAGTTTTTTTTTTTTTTAATCTAGAAAGAGACTAGTGTAAAATGCACACTCATTGTGGGATATTAGGTCTGTCCTGTATGTCGTAAAATGTTAAAATCATAGAATGGTTTGCGTTCAAAGAGATGTTAGAGATCATGCATTTCCCAGCCCCCTGTCATGGGCAGGAACACCTCCCACTGGATAAGACACTTTCCACACAAACAGTTATGGAGCATCGACAAAGTCCCTAGGCAACCTGTTCCAGTGTCTCACCAACCTTATAATGAGAACTTCTTCCTAATATCTAACCTAAATCTATCCTCTTCAGATTAAAGCCATTATGACTTGCCCTATCTCTACCAGACCTTGTAAAAAGTCCCCTTTAGATATTGGAAGGCCACAATAATAAGGTTTCCTTGTAGCCTTCTCTTCTCCAGGCTGAACAAACCCAATTCTATCAGTCTGTCTTCAAAGGAGAGTTGTTCCAGCCCTCTGATCATCTTTGTGGCCCTGCTCCAGCAGGTCCATGTCTTTCTTCTGTCATGGGTTCCAGAGCAGGACACAGTACTCCAGGTACTCCATGTTCATGGAAGTGGAGTAGAGGGGTAGAATGACCAGCCTCAACGTGCTGGCCACAAGCCAGGATACATTTTTTATGCTATATTCACACATTTTTGGCTCAGAATCTGTAATCCCAATCTTCAAAAAGGGCAAAAAGGAGGACCCAGGTAACTATAGGCCAGTCAGCCTCACCTCCATTCCTGGAAAAGTGATGGAACAGTTTTGTTCTTTCCACTGTCTCTAAGCTTGTGGAAGAAAGGAGGCTTATCATGAGTAGTCAACACGGATTGTGTAAGGGGAAGTCATGCTTGACTAATCTGATAGCATTTTATGATGATATAAGTAGTTGGATAGATGAGAAGAGGGCAGTAGATGTGGTATTTCTTGACTTCAGCAAGGCTGTCGATACTCTCTCCCTTGGTATCCTCACAGCCAAGCTTAAGAAGTTTGAATTGGGGGATTGTGCAGTGAGGTGGATTGGGAACTGTCTAAAGGACAGAGCCCAGAGAGTTGTGGTCAGTGGAGCTGAGTCTGGATGGAGGCCTGAGAGTAGTATCATCCCCCACGGGCCAGTACTGTGTCCAATATTATTCAATATATTCATCAATGACCTGGACAAAGGGATAGAGTTTGGTATCATCGGCAAGTTTGCTGATGATACTAAACTGGGAGGAGTGGCTGACACACCAGAAGGCTGTGCTGCCATCCAGTGTGACCTGGACAGGCTGGAGAGCCAAGGGAAATTTATGTTAGATATCAGGAGAAATTTCTTTACAGAGAGGGTGGTTAGGCATTGGAATGGGCTGCCCAGGGAGGTGGTTGAGTCCCCATCCCAGGAGGTGTTTAAGAGTCACGTAGATGTGGTACTGGGGGACGTGGTTTAGGGACACTGGCCATGTAGGGTTAATGGCTGGACTTGATGATCTTGAAGTTCTCTTCCAGCCAAATCATTCTATGTGGTATTTAAAAGTTAACCAACTTTCTTGGCCTCCTTTACCCTCCAGAGTACTAGCTCATGGGATTCCTGTAAGCAGATCTCTGAAGAGTTCAAAGTTAGCCCTGCAGAAGTCCAGGGTTATAGTTCTACTTACTGCTCTACTTCCCGCCTGTATAATACTAAACTCTATCATATCATGATCACTATCACCAAGACTGTTCCCAACCCTAATGTCCCCAACCAGTCCTTCTTTATTAGTTAATAAAAGGTCCAGCAGTGCACCTCTCCTTGTTGGTTCCTCCACAACCTGAATTAGAAAGTTGTCATCTATACACTGCAAGAGCTTTTTGGACTGTATGTCTGGTTGTGTGGGCTTCCCAACAAATATCAGGGTGATTGAAGTCACCCATGACTACCAGGGAGGGTGTTCTAGAGGCCACTACCAGTTGACTGTAGAAGGTTTCATCAACACTTTCTTCTTGGTTTTGTGGTCTGTAGTAGACACCCAGAACAGTTTTATTCCCTTTTCCATGTCTCTTAATTTTTACCCATAAGCTCTCAACCTGATCTACCTCCCCCTGATACATTTTAGTTGCTCTCACACATAGAGAACAACATTATCACCTCACCTTGCTAGTATATCTCTTTGAATAGAACATAACCATACATAACAACATTCCAGTCGTGGGAGCTGTCCCACCATGTCCCAGTAATAGCAATTATATCACATTTATATATTCCCACATATATCTCTAACTCCTCCTGCTTATTCCCCATGCTCCATGCATTGTCATATAAGCATTTCACAGAAGGAATAGAGTTATTAGTTTTTATCTTTTTTATCCAACTATTTTTGGCCACCTCTGTGGCCACGAATCTAACAGAGAGCCCTGTGTGATTGTAGTCACACAAACCACCGCTATCCACGTCAAGTGAGACAGCAGACTGAAGGTTGTCCCCAGGCTCATCACTAGCAAGTCTACGTGCATTAGTGTAGATGCACCCAATCTGAGCAACTGACTTCATCCCCATCCTTTGTCCCCCACCCCCAGGCTTATCACCGGAGGAATGGGTTTTATTCCCTTCCTTCTTCAATTCCAGTTTCTTGATCGTTTCTGCAGTCAGCAATCCACTAGTGATGTACATGTTATTGTTGTCCCATGTATCACAATCACTCACCCCAAGTAGGACAATGGACTGGAGGCTGTCCACAGGCCCATCTCCTCTAAGCCTGCTTTTATCCCCCTCCCCCTTCAAGCCTAGTTTAAAGCCCTTTCAATGAGGCCTGCTAACTCCTGTGCAAGGATCCTTTTTCCCCTTTGTGACAGCTGTACTCCACCTGGTGCCAGTAGGCCAGGTGCCAAATAAACTTCTCCATGGTCAAAAAAACTAAAACTCTGATGGTGGCACCAGTCTTCCAGCCAACTGTTAATTATATATGTATTCCACCCTCTTTTCGTATCCCTCCCTACTACTTGAGGGATTGAAAAGAATATCACCTGTGCCCCCGAACCTTGAAGCAGTCACCCCAGTGCCTTGATGTCCTTGATTGCCTTCAGACTTATCTCAGAAACCTCATAGTTGCCAATCTGAAAAAATAACAAGGGATAATAATCAGAGGGGTGCAACAATTAATACAACCTCCTTTTAACATCTTTAACCCAAGCTCCAGGGAGGCAGCAGACTTTCCTGTGGGATGGCTCTGGTCTACAGATAAGGCTCTCTGTTCCCTTCAGAAGAGAGTCACCCACGACAACAATTCTCCTCTTCTTCCTCCATGAGGAAATATTGAATTGTGAGTCTGAGGGACAAGCTGTGTGAGAATCACCAGTTGGATCCTCATCAGAAGGAGTGTCAAATTCAAGAGGTCCATACCCCTTGAGTGAGGGCAATGAGGCGGGAGTGGGGGTGGAGGGAATATTCGTCTTCCTCTGCAAGGTGGGACCTGTCTTCATGCCTTCCCCACTCCCATGCCCTCATCTGCAGGCTTGTTATGAGAAGACTGGGTGTCTTCCAGAAGGACCTCATACCTATTCCTCAGAGTCACCAAAGGAGGTGAAACAGGCAAGGTGGTGCCTACCTTCTGCCAGAACCATGAACCTGCCTCCACTCACCCCCTTCACTTAGGTTTCTATCCTCTTTCTCAGAGGGACAGAATAGCGTGTCCCCTTGATCTTGGGTGCCATCAGTCATGTGAATGGAGCACAAAACTTGGCTCCAGTGGTCTATCTCAATTTCTGATTCCCTAATGCTTCTAAGCCTTTCTATTTCAGCCCTAAGTCTCACAACCAGGAATGAGGAAATGGCTTCAAGTTGCACCAAGGGAATTTTAGATTGGATATTAAGAGGAATTTCTTTACTGAAAGGGTTATCAGTAACTGGAACAGCTTGCTCGGGGCAGTGGTGGGGTCACCATCCCTGGAGCTGTTTAAGAGTCATATAGACTTAATGCTTAGGGTTATGGTTTAGTCGAGGACTTGTCAGTGTTAGGTTAACAATTAGACCTGATTATCTTAAAGGGCTTTTCCAATTTAGGTGATCTTGCAAGGCATGGAGGAGAATTTGACTAGCCTGTAGATGCCTGTGTCTTCCTTTTTCCCCTTTTTGAAAATGGGGGTTATATTTCCCCTTTTCCAGTCAGTAGGAACTTAATAGATTGCCATGACTTCTCATATATGATGGAAAGTTGTTTAGAAACTTCATTTGCCAATTTCTTCAAGATCTGCAGATGGATCTCATCATGTTTCATGGTCTTCTGTACCTTCTGGTTATTTAGATTGTCTCAAACCTGATCCTAAGAACTTGAAGTTGTACAGAATCACAGAATGTCAGGGGCTGGAAAAGACCTCGAAAGATCATCTAGTCCAGCCCACCTGCCAGAGCAGGATCACCTAGACCAGATCACACAGGAACATGTTCAGGCGGGTTTTGAATATGTCCAGAGAGGGAGACTCCACAACACCCCTGGGCAGACCATTCTATTGTTCCGTCACCCTCACTGTGAAAAAATTCCTCCTCATGTTTATATGAAACTTCCTTTGCTTCAGCTTCAACCCATTGCCCCTTGTCCTTGCATGATGCATCACCAAGAAGAGCCTGGCTCCATCCTCCTGGCACTCACCCTTTATATATTTATAAACATTGAGGAGGTCATCCCTCATTCTCCTTTTCTCCAAGGTAAAGAGCCTCAGCTCCCCCAGCCTTTCCTCATAAGAGAGATGCTCCACTCCCTTCATCATCATCTTTGTGTCTCTGTGCTGGAGTCTCTCAAGCAATTCTATGTCCCTCTTGCCCAGAATTGGACACAATACTACAGATGCAGCCTCACCAGGGCAGAGTAGAGGGGCAGGAGAACCTCTCTTGACCTATTATTCTCTAATTTACACTTGCAACACAAGGAAACGTGTTTCTGGACAATCCTACTTGTCATTCTCATCCAAGTCAACATACAAGCATGAGGTCAGGATGAGAAAGGTGATGAAACACTATGGTGAAAAATTACAATGTCCTGATGTCTTAAAATTGGCAACAGCTTTCATTGGTATCAGCTGATTAACACATGTAATCCCCCCTGATAACATATACGGTTTTTAGAAAACAGCACAAAATCTAATAGAATGTACAATCAGTTACTGGTGAATAGCACTGGCTCAGTAATAAACACGCTCTGAAAATACCTACACCCCCTGGGAAATAGGTTCTTGTGCTATTAGTCCCTTTGTCATTCATGAGTAATATGTATTTAACAGAAAACTTAGAACAGGAAATGAAAAACTGAAGATGATACATCTGTTTCACTTAGACAATAATCATATAACAATGTGGCCAGTTAGTTAAATTTATAGACACCATTCCCCCTGGAAATCTGAGGTCCAATTTTTATTTATTTTTTTTAAGGGGCAGGGAAGAGGGATAGGGAGTGAAAAGATAAAAATTAGTGCAAGGCCTCTCTTACACACTGGAACAGTTAAACTAAAGAAAACCACTAATTAAGATTTCAGTGCTCCAAAGAAGCATTTACAGTAGCTGACTGGGACTTTTTCAGAGGCTTACACTCGGTTTCTTGCTAGGAGCTCCACAATGAAGTGTGAATTGCTCATACTTAATGATTCAACATGTCACGCCTCTCTCCCTCTCCATTTTTATTTATTTATTTATTTGTTTGTTTGTTTGTTTGTTTGTTTCTGAAGAGAAGAAACACTTTTGGACACCTGTGGTCACAAGAGATTACTAATCAATAAACATGTTTTTGGTCTCTTGCAATCTTCCAACCTCTGGCAATAATTATAATGGCTAACACATACTTGTATAACTCTTCAAATTAAATTAAAACTGCTCTGCTTATCTGTGAATACAGCACTTATTTTCATACTGTTTGGATAATATTATTCTTTTGTAGCAGGTACCACTACATATTATACTTAAATGTCCTGCAAATCCTACAGTAATTAACAGTGTCTAAGCTCTGGTTTTCTTAGAAAAAAAAAAAAAAGTATTATATAGCTCAGTGAAGAATAGAGTATTTACATTTTATGGTAAAGATCCTGGGCATGAAGTAAAATTATCAGTTGTTTCAGGGTTTTTTTCTTCTTTATGACTAACTTACTTCTAAATATCTTAGACTAGCTGAGATGTTCTGCTTTATTTTGTGTAAGATCTAGGAGATGGATTACCATACATGAGGTAAAAAAGTATTCCCAACCCATGCTGCTAGTTTATTAACACTTTGTATACACAAAAAAATATAAATAAGTTGAAATTGTTGTTCAACAAATAAGTTGAATTGTTGTAGACAAAATAAATCCACTTTAAAAAAAAACAAAACAAAAAAAACCCAAAACAAAACCAACCAAAAACAAAACAAAAAAACCCAAGGAAAACACCAAAAAGCCAAAACATGTAACAAAACCTCCCCAAGCCAGTTCCTGATGAGAAAGATAATATTTTTCCTCTCTTTGATTGAAAAACATTTTTTTAATAGTTTTTAAATCTAGTTTTCATGACTTTTAAGTCATTTTAGGAATGTTGAGCCTACATTTTCTCTTCCTTGATCAAATAAATTTAGGCAAACTGTATAAAAAAAAAAAATCCATTCATTTCTTTGATGTTGTATAATTGGCTAAAAAAAATAGATTCAAGCACTAAATTCATAGGAAGTGATTTCATCTTGAAGATCTAATGAAATTTGGATTTTATATATACTGTACATGATTTGAGATTTATTTTTCTTAAAAACGATACCCATAATGTATTCTACATATAACTAAGTATCTGATACAACAGTCTTGCTCTCTTGATAACGTTATGAGTCCATGTTATAATCAGAATTCTCCCACAGATGAAAGGTTCATATGTCCCCATAAATTCCAAGCATGCTCCAGAAAGATCTGATATCTCAAAAAACATTGAAGGTTCATTCAATAAAGTACAGCATGCTTCTGAGTGCATCTCAAAACTTCACTGAAATCAGTACCTAGTAGGGTCCAGAACTGGCTGAGAATATAAATAATTATTTTTTTTTTTGTAAGTCAATTAATAGTGAAAATAGTGCCAGAGAAGGATTTATGGAAATGCAAAACTAGGTCTACATCATATAATTAGAGTATGCTGACACTTATTTTGTAATTTCTGAAATTTATATGAAGTTTTATAGCAATATTTTATTCTTTAAATGGCTTCTTCTCAGCTTACTAGAGAAGAAGCCATTTTTGTTACTTACAAAGCTGCTTGATACTTCTAAACCAGAAAGCAATTTTTTTTTAACCAAGGTGTCAAGAAAATATTTATCAAGTCTCAGTTTTCACTCTTTGTCACAATTTTTCAATTTTTTTCCTTTTTTAAAAAAAAAAATTATTATCTGTAAAACTGTTTCTGTAAAAAGAAAGTAAATGCCTATGTGCAAAAACTGAAAAATTGCTATCTACTGGTGCATAACATGGAGGCAAAGTATGTTATAGCTACTATAATTCACAAGCCAAACTTTGTGAACTAGCAGCATCCACAAAAAAATTCACATTGTCTTTGAGATCAATGCACTGATTTACACAACTGAAATTATACAGACATAAGGAAGCATTCCTTTTTTTACCATAAAATGGGTTGGGTAGAGTGAGATTTCCTGAGAGATTTATGCAGAGCCATATCTCTAGCAAGATGAAAAGAGTGTGCTGTCCTCAGAATCAAAGCCAAGGAAAAAGAAAAAATAAGCAGCAGAAAGGACAAAGCACCCCATCATTCACATAAGTACTATGTGTTGAAAGGAATTTCCAGAGCTTTCAACAAGATCTTTAATATATAAATATATATATTCTGAGCCACAACATTTTTTTTTTTGGCTTCTTTAAATCAAGTCCTATTTTTTATATTTCTAAAACAAAAATGGTAATAAGTTAAAAATCTTCTCAAACATCAAATATTGGCACCATAATCCCATAACTGATAATTAAGCAATGCATTAAAACAGGGATACAAGTTCTGTATTTTAATTTAATGTTATTATTTGCCACAATATTTTGAGATCAAGAGTCCTTAAAAACTTATACAGAACATTATCAGAGAACCTGATAAAGTACTAGCTTTCAGAGTTTAGTGCTGGGGCCTTGAGATCTCTTTTCATAAAAAGAAAAAGCAGTAGTGAAAAAGAAGGTAAAAGGCACCTCACCAAAACATTCATAATATGTTGATGTAGTTCTACAGATCTGTACTGCACCTTTCATTATATTTTATTTTGTAGTCCTCATTTTTTTCCCCTCTACCTGGTGTTTCTTGACAGCATATGTGAGGAATGGATTTTTGAAAGACTGATCTTCCTTTGTGCCTCCATTTCAGTGGTCACAACAAAATCTGCACTTCAAGGTACTTGATGGCAACTATAAATCAGATTATTTGAGCTGCAAATTCCCTGACTTGCACCACCAATGTATTTGGAAGCACAAAAATGGAAATACAAATTTAGATGAGTGAAAAAACAGGTCTCAGCTTTTTAGAAGATGTGCCAGAGAGAATAAATGTATAATTCCTTTTATATGACATACTATATTACACACTGATGCCACATTTTTGAAGTACTGTCCTTCAAAAACGCATCTTCTGATAACCTACACCAGAAATAAACTACACAGAAGCAGGGTGAGGGAGGGAGAGGGAAGTTACCAAATTAAATTCCTCTTTGTGTTATATATTTAAGTGTATAATTAGCGGTTCTGCCAAATGAAGCTTTTTTTTGGATCTTGGTTAGATATTACTCAGTTTTGTTTGGTTTGGTTTTCTGCAGGTTATTCACATGAAAATGCATAATTGTATAAAGACATAGATATAGTAATTAAGTTTAATGGATGAAATTCAGCTTGAGGTAACAGGCTGGCAAAACCCTTTATGCACCAGTCATTCCTCATATTAGAGAAGTGACAGAAGACACTAATAGTGTACCTGTTTAGGATTTGTCACATGGCTGAGCAGCCCAGCAAAGGTTCCTATCTGTCACATGTGGGAGCCTTGGGACAGATGCTTAAGGGATCGAGAACACAAGTTGTGTTCTCCAATATCCCTTCAGTCACTACTGTGAATGAGCAAATCAACAGAAAAAGGCAACAGGTCAACTCAAGGCTCCAGGACTGGTGTTATCAGCAGAGCTTTTGGTTTTTTTTGTTATCATGGGCTGCTATATGAGACACCTGGCCTGTTGGTGGCAGGAGGGATGCATTTGTCTCAGAGGGGGAAAATTATTTTGGGACAGGAGTTAGCAGGGCTCATTGACAGGACTTTAAGCTAGATAGGAAGGGAAAAGGGGAGATAACTGGGCCTATTAAGAAGAAACCTGAGGGAAGCATGCCAGGGTTTGAAGGGTGATGGTGGACTAGTGTGGAGTCTCGCTCTGAAAGTTCCTATGAGGAATGGGATAGATGTTTAGAAATCATGGAAGCACCTGACAATGGTCTGGTAAGAAATATTGCCCACACTCACAAGAAGGTGTTGGAATCATTCTCATCTGAAGTGCATTTAGATCAATGCTCGCAGTATGAGCAACAAACAGGGGGAGCTTGAAGCCATGATGCACCAGGAAACTATGACTTAGTGGCTGTCACAGAAAGGTGGTGGGATGCCTCACATGACTGGAGTGCCACAATCAATGGTTACAAGATCTTCAGGAGGGAAAGACAGGGATGAAGGGGTGTGGAGTGGCCCCGTATGTTAGAGATGAGAGCTCAGAAAGCAAGTATAATGACAGGATTGAGAGCGCTTGGGTTAGGTTAAGGGCCAATAAAGCTGCTACTGTGGTGGGAGTCTGATATAGACCTCCCAACCAAAGCAGTGAGGTGGATGAAGCTTTCTATAAGCAGTTGGGAGAAATCTCTGCCACTGTTGCCACTGCTCTTGTGGGGGACTTTAACTTCACAGGTATCTGATGGAAATACAACACAGCTGAGAGGGAACAATGCGAGAGGTGCCTTCTTGTGAACAGGGAAGAACTTGTGGGTGATGCAGGATTGAAGGTTGTCTATGGCGCAGTGACCATGAGATTATTGATTTCTTAATCCTTGGAGAAACAAGGAGAGGAGTTAGTAAAACTGCCAGCTTAGACTTCCAGAGGGAAAACTCTGACCTATTCAGGACACTAATTGACAAAATCTCTTGGGAGGCTGCCCTGAAGGATATATGAGCATAGGAAGGCTGGACATACTTTAAGAGAGAAGTCTTAAAAGCACAAGAACAGGGTGTTCCCATGTACTGAAAAACATGTAGGTGGGGAAGGAGACTGGCCTGACTAAATAGGGACCTTTGTCAAGAAAAAAGGAGAGTTCATGGCCTTTTGAAGAGGAGGCAGGTCTCTCGTGAAGACGATAAAGGTGTAGTGAAACTATGCAGGGAGAAAATTAGGAGAGCCAAAGTACAGAGAGAGTTCAATCTAGCTGCAGCTGTTAAGGATAATAAAAAGTGTTTCTGTAAGTTCATTAGCAACAAAAAGAGGATTAGGGAGAATCTCCATCCTTTATTGGATGCAGCTGGAAACACAGTAACAAAGGATAAGGAAAAGGCTGAGGTGTTCAACGCCTACTTTACCTCAGTTTTTAGCAGTGGAGCCAGTTGTTCCCTAGACAACCAGCCTCATGAGCCAGGAGACAGGGAGAGGAAGCAGAGAGAGGTCATCATATTTAAAGAGGAAGTGGCTGGGGACCTGCTACACAAGTCTATGGGACCGTATGGGTTACACCCAAGGGTGCAGAAAGAACTGGCAGACATGCTTGCCAGGCCACTTTCCATTATTTACCTGAAATCCTGGCTAAATGGGGAGCTCCCCATGGACTGGAGAGTAGCAAATGTAACACCCATCTACAAGAAAGGCAGAAAGGAGGAACTGGGAAACTACAGACCTGTCAGTCTGACCTC
>JANHGL010000241.1:9026-46588 GCA_024611195.1 Ceyx melanurus | reverse complement strand
ATGAATGCAGCTTATCCCAGAGCAGGAAAAAAAGAGGGGAAAAATACGGTACAACCACCCTAGCTTTAAGAAATGCGCCACAAGAATTTAATGCCATTTTTTAAATCCCCAACAACCCCCCTGGCCTGGGTTGTGTCACACACGAGTGTGCAAAGGCAGAGGTCACGTGGTGCACACACGTGTGCAGAGGTCACCTTTGCACATGTGTGTGAAGCGGCAGCCTGGGTAGCAGCACCTGTGTGCACGAGCACCCTGAGTGTGCACTGGGAGGTGTGCATGACGACTTTGAGTGTGCACCAGGACACATGTGCGCGCAGGGAACTGGCTCGTGCAGCGGGACTCATGGGTGAAAGAGGCCTGTGATTGCACGAGGATGCACGAGGACACTCATGTGCACCAGAAGCTGCATGTGCACGAGGACTGGCGTGTCCCTGTGGTCACACATGTGCAGGAGCTGCACATCCAGCAGGACACAAATGTGCTCGAGAACACGTGTGCGTGCACAGGAACAGGCATGTGCACCAGGACACATATGTGCACCAAAATGTGTCTGTGCACAACAATTCCCACGTGGCCAAGGAGACACGTGCAGGACACGTGCTCACAAGGATAATGTGGTTGTGCAAGAACAGGCGTGTGCACCAGGACCCAGCTATGCACAAGAACGTGCCTGTGCGTGGCACACACGTATGCACTGAGCCCCATGGGTGAACAGGACACACGTGTGGTCACAGGAACACACGTGTGCATGGGAATAAGTGTGTACTAGAACCAGGTCATGTGTGTGCAGAGGGACATGCATGTGCACCAGAACGTGTGTCCGTGGCAACAGCGTGCGAGTGCACAGGGACTCGTGTGTGCACTGGAACAGGCGTGTGAACCAGGCCCCAAGTGTGCATCAGAGCATGTGCATGTGCACAGGGACTTGTGTGTGCACGAGGACATGTGTGTGCACTGGAACAGGCGTGTGAACCGGGCCCCAAGTGTGCATCAGAGCATGTGCATGTGCACAGGGACACGTGTGCACGAGGACAAGTGTGTGTGCAGGCACGAGCGTGTGCACCAGGCCCTGGGTGTGCACGGGGACATGTGTGTGCACGAGGACGTGTGCTCAATCACACATGCACCAGAACACCTGTGTGCGCACAGGCCCCAAGCGTGCACCAGCACACGTGTGTGCACGAGGACTACCCCACGTGTGTTCACCAGCACACACGTGTGCACAAGGACTACCCCACGTGTGTTCACCAGCACACACGTGTGCACGAGGACTACCCCATGTGTGTTCACCAGCACACGCGTGTGCACCACGCAGCTGCACACCTGCAAACACCCACAGCGCACACGTGTGCACACGTGCACCCACTCTCACGTGCATGCACACCGCCCCACCCAGGCACACGCGTGTGCACACAGGTGGGCTCCTCTCCCCAGTCCCCGCGCCAGGCAAGCCCTCCCCGTCTGACACACGCCTGAACACACGTGTGCCCGGCCCCCAGCCATCTGTCTGTGTGTCCGTGTGTCTGTCGTGACAGGGGGTGCGGAGGCGGCTGGTTGGGGGGGGGGGGAGGGGTGGATCCCATCTGGCCACCCGAGGAAGCGCCGCCCCCGCAGCCCCCGGCAGACACGTACACAGAGCCCGGCACAGCGCCCGGTCCCATGGAAGCACGGAGCCCTCCGCTCGGCGCTGCCGCTAGACAGAGCGGCTGCCGGTCCCGCTGCCGCCGCTGAGTGGGTGTGCGCGGAGGGGGCACAGGTGATACGCGGGAAGGAGCGGAGCCGCCCCCCCCTCCCCGCACTTCCCCCTCACGCGCTAAGGGCTGTGGTGCAAAACCGCTCCCGCCTTCCCCCCTACCCCGTCTCTGCGGATGCCCCCGGGAAGGGCTGCGAGGCTGACAGCGACAACAGCCGCCCCCTCCCCCGGGAAAGCTGTTCTCCCTCGCTCGCCTTCTTTCCAGCTCGGCCGCTTGAGTGACAGGGAGCCTTCCAGCCGCCGCCCACGCGCGCTCCCGTTTCCCCTCAGCCTGAGAGGGAGATGGCGAAGGAGAAGCATGAATGAAGCAGCCAGGCGGCGGGCGGGAGAGCCCTGCCCCCGGAGAGCCGGAGCCGCCGCCGCAGCGAGGCCGCCGGGGCTGCGGGGCTCCGCCGGCAGGCCCAGGTGCGTAGGGTGGAGAGCCGCGGGCGGCTTTGTGGCGGGACGACCGTGCCCCCGGTCCCTGCTGGGGGCTGCCGGCTCCGGAGCGGCTGCCAGCGGCGCTCTCTACCGTCCCCCCCGGCCCCTCTTCTGAGGAGAGCGAGACGCCTTTGTAAGATGTAGGAACACCTGTACAGGGGTTTGTTGGTGCCATTCAGCCCCAAAATTCCTGGCGCCACATGTGACCAGTGGCTGGAGCACATGGGTCCCTATGGCCTAGTGCAAAGGCTTTAGCTTTCAACAGCTTTGTGCTGAGGTGGATAAATATATAGTGTGCCTCTCATCAGCTCCAGTTTGGGTGAAAAAACTTGAGGCAGAAAGTAGAAGGTTGATGCCTTCTCGAACCAAAACCATGATGATGGCTGTGTATGTAGGTACTGTGGTGGATTCCTCATCTCCTGTAAGCCGACTACTTTGCTCCACCAAAGACAACCCATTTTGTACCAACAAAAGCCTAGCACTAGTACTTGAAGTGGGAACCTTGTCCAGAAGTAATAGGAGGGAGGAAAGGATCTCAAAAGATTGCTTTAAGCCCACCTTTTTTTTTTTTTTTTTTTTTCCCCAGTGATTATGTAGTACTGTGGGATAGCCTTGTAATCCTGTTCCTTGGGTCAGTTGTCCCTAGAAAGGTTGTAACTCGTTCAACACATATTTCACAGCCTCTGGCAGGAGACCAGAGGTTTTCCCAGTGCTTTGGCATGGCTATTGTTGAGTTTGATTTATGTTAGATTTACTAGCCTAACTTATGGAATGGTCAAAGGAGTAAATAATTAGGTGGTGTGTGCCTGCTAAATCCCTTAAATTAACTCTGTATCTGTTCACTGAATGTCAGTAATTTCTTTATTTAATATCTTATATAGGTTTTTAATTTATTGGAATCCTTGTTTGGAAACCCCAGTAGTATTTATGCAAATCTCTCCTACAATTTAAATTGAACAGGGCATTTTCTGCTTCTGAACATGCATGGAATGTTTTGTTACATGCTGTTGGAGACATATCTGCATTTACAGTTATATAATCAATAAACACAGGTTTTCATCTCATGAATCTGGAATCAGATTCTGAGCTGTTTTAAATCACTGTGCCTCCACAAATGTAATGCCTGCCAGAAAATTTATATCAGCTAAAATTTTAGCCTCCAGTTTAGAAAAAAACTGCTTGGGATTCATAAGATGAGAAGTGTTTCAGTAATTTTATTTTTTAAATGTTGCATTCCTGAAAGCTGTGTATAATAAAACATCTTCAAGTCCTTTGCATTAAGAACTGTAAAATTATCATTTAGATGGGTGAGTGCAATTCTCTATGTATTTATTTTATAAGGTTCTTATGTTTGTGCTGATAGTTCAACATGACTCACCTACTGCACATACCACTGCCACAGCTGCTATAAACCTTCTTCTGACTCAGAGAATGACTTTCTGACCCAGAATTCTGGCAGTGAGTACTATCCTGGTGATTTTTCCAATTAAGAGAGAATTGCGAGTTGGTACCAGTGCAGGGTGAGTCAGAGTTTGATGTAAAAGGCGAAACTGGACTCTTCAGTACTAGCTCAGTATCCTCTAACCTTCCAAAAGTCAGTGACATGAAAACCTGGAATGAGCCTGTGATGGGAACTCCTGTTGGAGTTCAGGAAGTCCGCAGTGGAAGAGGGAATGTGCTCTCCTCAGTCCCGAGCGCTCCCGCACAGGCCATCGGCCACTCCTGGCTTTGGGGACTGGGGCTGGCAACAGGAATTAGTTGGGGGGCAGCAGGGCTTCCCTGCTTCACTCTGAGGAACCAATTTGCTTCTTGGGCTTACCAAAGTGCAGGAGGTATGACATTAAAACCACATCTGATGCTCTGTATGGTTCTTTGCTGGTTGGTTGGTTTTTTGTTTGTTTGTTTTGGGTTTTTTTTTCCTGAAAAAAAGCCAAGATCTGCCCCAGCTGCTTTTGAATAGCAAAATGTGGGTACCCTGTACTCTGCCAACTGCTTGCTGCAGAGATTTCTCCCCTCTGAGATACTTCTGAGGCTCCCTGTACCAGTGAGATTAAGAAACCAGAGAGAACCCAGTGAAAGAGACTCTTAAAGAGTTTCATTGTGACCAGATACAGGGGAGTTGTGATTTTTTTTAGCAGTAATCTTGACTAGAAACTGGCCCAGGCTGCCCAGAGTGATTGTGATGTGTAGGAAGGCAGTGTAAGGTTAGGGCAAGGAAACAGGAAGAACTGTGTGAAACAGTGGGGTGAAAAAGTCAGGTAGTAGGTACTAAAAAGGGACTACAATAGAAACTTTATGGCCAGAAGCTTTAGGAAGAGCGTATGCAATGCGTTCTGGTTAGAGGAGAAAGGAAATGTAGGTGAACCATCTGCAGAACTGGGTTGGTGTGGAAACATTTTGTTGAACAGGCATACAGCTGGGAGCTGTGGATGAAATGCTGCCTGCTTAGTTGACCCCTTTGTTTTGTAGTACCCTCTGTGTCTGCCCTTCTGACCACTTTTCTTATATCCGTATCCATTATTTAAATCAAGATAGCTTTCTTGAACAGAGTCATGCCACATTTGTTTTGGTTAAATATGAAATTAGAGGGTTGTTTTCGTGCAGTAAACTTGGTAAGAGCGTAAGGGAGAAACGTGACTTAAAATAGCATTTGGAATATATATATAGCAGAGTGAACAAACAATATGCAGTGAGTCATGTCCAGCGGTTCTTGCAGTGAGGAAAGAGGAGCTTCTCTGTGGAAACTAAGTGGGTATAGCTTTTGCCTGGCCAAAGCTGGAGCTACCCACTGGGTACAGCATGTTGGCAGTGCTGCTCGCCTGCGCTGGCCCCAGGGGAGGGTAGCACTGGCAGCAGTCAAACTGATGGTAACTGAGAATTGGAACTCATTTCTGAATTGCCAGCACTCAGGAGCACTCATGAAGATGAATAGTGTGCAGCTTGAGTCACGGTGTTGTCTTGAGTCTTGGAACCTGCTTGAGCCCTCTTGTCCTGTAACAAGCTGGGTGTGATGCACCTCTGCACTTAGCTAGTAGCCTCTGCAGCCCACGGATCCCTCCCTGTGTGGGTACAAAGTGCTCTTGGGGCAGAGGTTAATGCAGGCCTGGATGACAGGTGATTGTGCATTGAGAGACCTGCAGAGGTTAGCAAAGAAATCTAGCAGAGTGAAGCAAACGTGATTTAAAATCTGGTTTGCCTGGCAAGCAAATACTAAGAACTGCCATTTTACACATGGCCAAAGGCTATACTGGAGTATGTCCCAGGGGCATTACAAATGCCACAGTGATAGAGGAATCTGCTACAACACATTCATCCTTTTACCTGGCTGCTACGCAGATTTATAAGCTGGTGGCTCTGCTGCCCTGAGGCAAAACTACCAGTGGAAGGGAGCAGCGCAGGGCAGCATGGCTTTTACCAGCCCTGAAAACCAAGTGAAGCAGGGTAGAAATGACCAGGCTGGGTGGCAGCAGTTTGGCCATCTCCATTAAATATACAACTCAACACACAGCAGAGAGAAGGGGCTCTGATGACACTATTTCAGCTTTGTTCTCATGGTAACCATTATGTCATCAGGATACCATGGTTACTATAATACTCCTTATATTTCAAATGTTAAAAAAGGCAGAAGAAGGAAAAAAACTTTTACCAAAGTTGAGAAAGAGGTGTGTTTGATCAGAATTATGTAGTCATAAAGACCAGCAGTTGTTAATACTTCATGGAAAAGCCATTTTAAAGCCATAAAGAACTGTTTTAGTTAGTAATTGCTGTTTCTGCTGCTGTCCCTGACACCATATGGTGCATGTCCTGGGGTTTCCCCTCTCTCAGCTTGTGTCACCAGCAGCTATTTTGATAACTGCACACTGCAGAAGCTAACATGGTCATATTCAAGACTTTGAAAGCATAATTTCTGCTTGAGGTGAAAGCCTCAATTTGTACAAAAGCCAGAAATAAAAAATGCCAAAGTTTGAGACTGGGACTGTGAGGTTATCTCACTTTAGAGGTTCAAGAGAAGCCAAGGAAGTCTTGACTTGGATGCTTTCAAAATGACGAAGCATATGCTTCAGAGGAAATCAGAATGGCAGTTTGCTATTCCTTGTTGGAGGACAGAAGTATGCTGATGGCAATGTGCTTTTCAGGGGCTCATGCTGCAGACCTCTACAGCCTCAGCATGAAACATACCTTTGCTGAAGGAGAGAACACATGCTCTGGTAGTAGGAGACTGTACAGTTTGGAAAATGGTCTGGTAATGAAAATGAAACAACGTTAGACCATTTGACATATGAATATTGGAAGGAACAAAAATAAAATAATGCATATATTCTCAAAAGCAGCTGGTGTTCATGGGACCTCTGATATTAGTAACTGCTTTCCTTGCTCAAGGAAATTGGTGGCATTCTACACATTGCCAGTAGCAGATCCTGGGAGATGGTTGAAGATAGAATCCACTAACGCAGCACTTCTAAAATTTCAAATTCACTTTTGGAACTTTTTTGAGTTCCAAATTGCTCAGTTGGTGCAGGGCTGATTTGGAAACAGTAGAATAAAAGATTAACACAATATTAAGTATTATGAATTGATGGTGAAATTCTAAAATCAAAATAATTTTGTTAGCTTCTGTAGTTGCTTGATCTTATCACCCAGATTGTTCTTCATCCATTTTCCCCTGATATTTGCTGTCACTGATTAAAATATCTTTTTCTGAATTGCATAGGAAATTATGAGGGCAGGATTGTAATTTTCTACACCAACTCAACAGGGATCAATCATGAGAAATTAGTGCAGACTCTTACGAAAGCATGAAACTACACAGGCTGGATTACAGGTGCTAAAAACCATCTGTTTTGCAAAAACAAATACAATACATTGTAAAGTACAGTATGTTACACACACACACATATATATATATACACTCACGGGCCATGACTATATGTATTAGCCAACAAGACAAAGGACTAGTGGCTGCTGTGGAAGCATAACCATAAAGAAATCAGTGAGATGTGTACAGCTGACTCTGAAATGTCCTTTAATACATGTCAAGCTTCCCAAAGCATTAAAAGCCCCCATTTATTACTAGATTCATTTGACCCCTTCAGGAGCCCTTCTGTCCACATCTAGCATTCAAAGTCCTGGCTCCACATGTTTTTGCACTCCTGCTGTTGCATGTTTTACAAAGAAATAGGCAAATCACACAAGTTTCAGCAAAAACAATGGCAATTGCCAGCCATATCTCCCTATATGTAAAAAATGTATATCTTCAGCTGCTGTGATTTCTTGGAGAATTAAGGGAGTCAGAAGCACAAATCTGAAAGGAAAGGCTGTTATTAAAGGGAATATTGCCTCTTGACTATTGAAATTTCCATGTCAGCGAGCAGCTAGCGGTGTTTCTAACAAATTCCCTCTCTCTAGATTAAACAACCAGCTGCCCTTTCTTAATGTTCACTGTAGCCTAGCTGATTTTGTACATCTGTTGTAGTCTTGCAAATATTAGTAAACAAGCATTTCACAGCAAATGCTGCTGAGCAGAACTGATAGATAGTTGAGGTAGTTGAAGTCTATGGAGCTGGATATGACTAAAGGTTTTTACCTGTTTATTTTTCTGATTTAATAGTCCTTCTTCTATGGACTGAAGAAGATTAATGTCTAAAATCATCATTGAGAATGGATTTACAAGCTCTGGTAGCAAGAGACCACATGTACACTTGGTCCAGGCATTCCACAGAAGATGTTTCATAGAAAGTGTCTTCTGACATGGAATAGTCCTACCAAGGTCAGAAATATTTCAAAACATAGGTTTTCAGATAAGTCCTTCAGAAAAGCATCATTTCAGTGATACTTCCTAAGCTTTCCATGTGTCTGGGATAAAGATTCTTTGCTACCAAAGTTCATTCATTGCCAGTATATACCAGCAATTATGGCTGTACAGATACATGAATATGTATGTGATGTATACGAATTAATAGTGGTCCCAAGGGATCACCATATAGGAAGGCAAAACACTGCACCAGGGGAGTCAAACTAATGAGGGCTTTTATGTTCAATACCTTGAGGAGAGTTAAGTTTGGTAACGTATTTCTAAGGGACCACCACCATAGAAAATAGTTTCTTTGGCTTTAATAGGATCCTGATGTCTTTACAAACATCTTCAGTAATACTGAAAAAAAGATGAGATTTGCCTCTGGTTTAATTAGGTTTCAGAGAATACAATCAGCTAAGAATTTTAACTTACTTGTCACATAAAGACAAGATGCATTCTGAAAATAACTTGATTAAGAAACCAAGGACCTGCATATTGTATGTAGTCATCAGAAGTTGGCATATGCTCCGCAAGACTGCGCTCTGCAAGACTGCTTTGTCTGGCACCTGAAGCTGTTTTCAAGCTTTTTCCTTTGAATTCTTCTAGTTGGTATTCGTTCCCAGTCTCATTGTCACTTAGCATTACTGAACTGCCAGCAGCAGCAGCACCCTTTCTTTCTGCCTGTTGTGACAAAGCCTAGTTCATCAGACAGTGCTCAAAAGTTACTCTAAATTCTAACATATGGGATCTTATGAATTAAGTTTTCCCCATTTGAAAAATATTAATAATAAAGAATGACAATACAAAAACCAGAATACCAATAGCCTGCATCAGGTGCAAGCTTTCTAGTGTGACTGGCATTTTTCTTCTATAGATATTTCTTTTGCAGTAGACAAAAATTATTACTTTTCTAGAATGCTGTTTACAGGATATGTTCAGGAACCCATTGTTATCAGTTTTCTTAATGAGTGCATGCATCTCTAATTCTTAGCCTGTTTTTGTCTTTACACAAGCTGTTTCTGCACAAATAACCAGAATATAGTCTGACTTACTTTTAGTTGGAAAAAAAATATATGGAGTATAAATATACATTTTTAAGTGCGCTTAATTTTAACCTCCTTTACTAAAACTAACCAGTTGGGAGTAACTGTCTTTGAAAAACCTTATTGCTACTGCTTAACAGTACTGTCTGCCATGTAATTTAGTACCTCTCTAAATGCAAAATATGAAAGCTGTTAATGTTTATATACTGCAAGAAACATAGAATTTTAATTTCTGTAATAAACATTTGAGAAAGTAATAAGCAATTTCCATTATTTAGTGATTGGGTAATGCACACTAGTTGATGTGTACGATGCTTACTGGAGGAGTCACTTGCATAGGATCCATATGGCACTCAAGCATAGAATTCAGCAAGAGAAACTGAAAGGTCATCCAAACTTAAACTGAAGGGTGAGTTTCATCTTAAGAAAATTAAAATTACTTATCTGTGGCCAACTGTTTAAATCACTATATATGGTTAATTGAAAGTGGGCTGTTGAAAACTGTTTTGTTTTTTCTTGGCTTTTGAATGCCCACTTGCTGGGTTGGTACTTCAGAAGAAAAGGGAAGGATTCATTTATCTAGTGGCTTTCTATGATAAGGTGACTACATCCATGGACAAAGGATGACCTGTAGATGTGATCTATCTGGACTTCTGCAAAGCTTTTGACACGGTCCCCCACAACATCCTACTCACCAAGTTGGAGAAATATGGATTTGATGGGTGGACTGTGGAGTGGAAAAGCAATTGGCTGGATGGTCGCATCCAGAGGGTGGTGGTCAATGGCTCAATGTCCAGATGGAGAGCAGTGACAAGTGGTGTCCCTCAGGAGTCTGTACTGGGACCTGTACTATTTAACATCTTCATTAATGATATTGACAGTGGGATTGAGAGCACCACCAACAAGTTCAAAGATGGCACCAACCTGAGTGGTGCTGTTGAAAGGCTGGAGGGACAGGATGTCATCCAGAGGGACCTGGATAGGCTGGAGAGGTGGGCCCAGGTGAACCTCATGAGGTTCAACAAGACTAAATTCAGAGTCCTGCACCTGGGTCAGAACAACCCTCACTATCAATACAGGGAGTTGAAGTGCTGGAAAGCAGCTCTGCAGAAAAGGATTTGGGGGTGTTCGTGGATGAGAAGCTTGACATGAGCCAGCAGTGTGCGCTTGCAGCCAGGAAGGCCAATTGTATCCTGGGCTGCATCAAGAGAATTGTGGCCAGCAGACTGAGAGAAGTGATTCTGCCCTTCTACTCTGCTCTGGTGAGACTTCACCTGGAGTATTGCATCCAGCTCTGGAGCCCTCAACACAAGAAAGACATGGACCTGATGGAGTGGGTCCAGAGGAGGGCCACAAAGATGATCAGAGGCTGAAACACCTCTCCTATGAGGACAGGCTGAAGGAGTTGGGGTTGTTCAGCCTAGAGAAGAGAAGGCTCTGGGGAGATCTTATAGCCACCTTCCAGTACCTGAAGGGGGCTACAGGAAGGCTGGAGAGGGGCTGTTCCCGAGGGCCTCTAGTGAAAGGACGAGGGGTAATGGGTCTAAATTAGAGAAGAGTAGGTTTAGACTGGATATCAGGAAGAAGTTTTTTACCTTGAGGGTGGTGGAACAGTGGAACAGGCTCCCCAGGGAGGAGGATGGGTTGAGGCCCCATCCCTGGAGATACTCAAGGTGAAGTTGGACAAGGCTCTGAGCAGCCTGGTCTAGTTGAGTGTGTCCCTGCTCACTGCAGGGGGATTGGACTAGATGCCCTTTGATGGTCCCTTCCAGCCCTAACCATTCTATTATTCTATGATTTCAGCTGTAACAGCTCTTAGGTGTTACTTGTTGAGAAAAGTCTCCCTGTGGATGGAGCTGTTGAAGGAATGAGCTGCACATCAGCAGGCTGTCTCTGGAGAGGTAGGTTGACTTCCCCATCATACCAGCAAACCCCTACGAAGGTTTAGTCAAAGAATGCTTTTTTATTTTAAAAAAAAAATTTTATTCCTTTACATAAATCAGATTGTCAGATAAAAAAGATGGTGGGAAAATAGCACCTATCCAGGTAACAACTTAGCCTGGAACTGGGGGATAGATGAAATTCGTGTCTGGAGTGTGGGGAGAGGGAATGAGCTTGAATGTTAATCTCTCAGCATATTATTCTTTTATCTATGGAATACTGATGAAGCTTTATCTCAGGAAAGTGTTGCATTGATTAGCTGTTGATGTGAGAGGAATCTTTGTGCAGAGGTTGTTGCCTTACAGGAACTGACTGGGAGAGAGGCATTCCCAGGAGTTAGTACTTGTGATATGTCAGAGTTCAAGGGCAGTGTCAAGAAACTGCAACATTTTACTGGAGGTCTGGCAGCATTTGAACCCAGCTACTTAAGGATCTTAACTTTTAAATTAAAACCAAATTTTTCTCCTGCACTGAGTCATCAGGGACCAAAACTCAGAAGAAGAACATAAAGAACCACCTTTCATGATTTAAAATCTTCAGTGGTTTGGAGTTTGTTTGGGTTTTTTTCTGCCATTATAATGATTTTGGATTGCTTGGCTGTGGTGAAATATGAGACTAAAACTGAGGTAGGACAGAAAATTACAGCATCAGATGTAACTCTCACTGTATTGGCATAAATTGGACAAACCCTTCTTCTAACTGAATGCTTTCAGTTCTGCTAACTTCAGTAGGGCTCCACAGCTGTAACAAGCAGCAGCATTTACTCGTGGATCCTGTAGTCTGAGCAGCGTGTAACAGCAGAAGCAAGTAGAGGTATATCAGGTAGTCAGCAATAAATAGTGGGAATTCAGCATCCTGAATCTAAATGTATGTGATTCAGAGCAGTACCAAAAGGACAAGGTGACAGCACTTCTTAGGTATTGCAATACCCTTGTGTTTTGCATGACTCAGATTGATCCTGCTCTGACTGAACCTTTACAGATTCTCTTGCTTTTACCTCACCACAATTCCCTCTCTCCAGAGCTTATGCCATTCTCTGGACCATCCAGGAGAGCTATTTGGCTTCTCAGCTCTAGAAGCAAGTTGGAGAAGTAACTAGAAATGGCTGTTTTTCCTGGAATGTGCCCCCATCTTCTCAGTGATGTTCCAGAGCTTCCATACCTACTGGGGCAGAGGCTACCTGTGGAAGCCAGGGTCTCACAAATGAAGGAAGGATGGAAGGTTGTGGTGAAGCACAACATGTATGAAATCAGGAGTTTTGATGCAGTAAGTGTGCTAAAGTGCTAGATGAGTAGATTTCATCTTCCAGCAAGATCAGTTCTCTGTGGAATAGATGGTATATGTGGGAAGAAAAAGTCCTCACAGCCTGAAGACTGTCTCATTCCTGGTCTGAAGGGTGAAGAAGGGGTATTGTGTGCTAAGACTGCAGCACTGTTTTGTGTATTAGTGTCACTGGAGATTCAAATATATTAGCAATGCCAACTGAAGTTGGAACAGGAAAATCCCCTCTAAACCTAAATTATTGGTCAAAACTATTAAATACTGAAGTTTCTTTGCTGAATTCTTTAGAGCTTACTTTACTTTGAACTTTTGTAATTTATGAAGATGATATGGCTGTGGACAAAGCGTGCCTTACAGCTTACCTTAACCTCTTGGCCCCTGGTCCTATCTTCAAAGGTGCTATTCTGAGCTCTTATCTGCATATACGTGACTTAGTATAGAAAACAAATATACTCTGAGTCCATGGTGTAAGTTGGGGATTTTTTATTTTTTTTTTTAAGCTGATGCAAGTTCTGTCTGCTTATATCCAGAGGGGAATAAGTCTTAAATGGCCTATAGCCTGATTTTTCTCTTTCCATGTTCATCAAGTAACTGCCTAGAGCTATTTCAATTCAGGTAGCTATTGGAACAGTTCAACAACTGGGAAAAAAAAGAGTTAAGAATAAGTTTTTGATTATTTGCTGAAGTATCGAAAGAAAGCTCCCTTCCCAGTTTTCATTGTAATGTGATGGTGAGAGACTTGCCTAAAGCAGTACTGAGGCATGACTACATCCATATTTCAAAGCAAATTCTATCAGAGATCCATTTTCCTTGTTAAATTTCCAGCTTTTTAATACATTCATTGAAACATCAGTTCTCTGGACATTAACTTTTTTACAACATGGGAATCCTGTTTACGTTTTCTGATGCAATGTCCCTGAGAGCAGGGGAGAAACAAAAGCGTGACCTTCAGTTTCACAGAATCACAGAATATTAGGGATTGGAAGAGACCTAGAAGATCATCTAGTCCAATCCCCTGCCTGAACAGGGTCACCTAGACCAAGTCACCCAGGAACAGATCCAGGTGGGTCTTGAATGTCTCCAGAGAAGGAAACTCCACAACTTCCCTGGGCAGCCCGTTCCAGAGCTCTGTCACCCTCACTGTGAAAAAGTTTTTCCTTGTGTTTCCCCTAAGCCTCTTGTGCAACAACTTACTCCTGTTGCCTCTTGTCCTGTCATTGGATGACATGGAGAAGAGTCTGGCTCCATCCTCCCTACACTCACCTTTAACATATTTATAGACATTAATGATGTCCCCCCTCAGTCTCCTCTCTTCCAGGCTAAAGAGGCCCAGCTCTCTCAGCCTTTCCTCATAAGGGAGATGCTACACTCCCTTAATCATCTTGGTAGCCCTGCGCTGGACTCTCTCCAAGTCCAGGGTAGCCATCCTGCTTGTGACCCTGTGTCTTCTGCCTGTAATTCTAAACTCCACCATCAGTTTCAGTGTAATGCCACCCAGGAGTCAATCTCCTATACCTCTTGTTGATTCAGAGCAGTGACATGTATCACTAACACATTGTGTGCACACACAAGTAACACAAGAGATGCTCTTGCTTGATGACTCGCTTCCTATTCCTCACTTCAGAATGTGTTAGTACACAAACTGTTGATACAGTTTTAACAAGAATATAGTACAATTCATAGTAGGAGTATGGAGTAATGCAGTTTGCCTGTGTGGGTTGGAGAGTATTTTTTAAGTATTCATATTACACAGACTATATATGATTAGCCAATTACAGGTGTTCTAACGCCCACCATCTGCTGTTATATGGTTTTTAGCATGACTGGCATCATCATTTAATCATTATAGCAGTGGACAAAGAGTCAGAATTCCTGGCTCCTGGGAGTAATTTGTGTGATTTACTGTTTTTCTGTCCTTGGATCAGTCAGACTGCAGTGTCTTTATGCCTCCATTTTTCAATCTGGAAGCAGAAAGAATCTGGAGGTTGATGTGTTTATGCTTAGCATTCTTTCCTACTCTGTGCAGTAAAAGAGCAAATAAATGTAAGCATTTTGTGTCACGTGACATTCTGGTATTTTAATGTTGTTTTTATCAGGAAGTGGGTCAAACATGATAATATTGATATGTTTTCCTTTCTGTGGGCTGAAAAGTTCCAATAAATGCTGGTTAGGAAATGGAGGCCTCAGATATTTCTGTAATCCCAAAGTGAATTGTTTGTATTATGTTTCCTGAACAGAAAAGGAACGTTTTGATTTAAATTCAGTTTGACTTGTCTCTGTGTCACCTAGATAATTTGGGATTGTCATGCCTTGGGATTGTCATGTCCTTCTGCTGGGTTTCACTAAATTGCCTAGGGTCAGGTGAGTCCCAGCACATACTGTATTAGTTGCCCTACCTTGTGCCCATTCAGTACGAAGAGCAGATCTCAGATAGCTGGGGCTGAAGGGAAAAGAAGCACAAGGCTGCTGTACTGCAGTTCACAGGAAGCACCGCAGCAGGCACGTGTGCAAAGTAACATTGATGTGACTTGAACCATTCCAGATTGGCTCAACAACCTGAAGTTTATTGGTGAGAAGCAGCAAAGGCCAAGGCTCATGGTGTCAGAAGACTGAAGCAATCCCTTCATCTAACATGTTCATGTAAAAACTAATGATGTCAGGGTGGAATCCAATAGAACATGTGGTAGAACAAATGTAAAAAAGCAAAATGTGACAGAGCAGGATGAGGGGAAATGGTTGTGCCTTGTGAGAGAAAGAATGGTTAACATTAAATTCCAAAAGCCTGCAATTGTCACAGGCTCTCGTTCAGATGGTGCCTGGAGCCAGTCTAGATGCTTACCAGGAGACTGCCTTTAAGAGCCTAAATCCATGAATTTAGCAAACTGTCCCCATCCTCCTAAGGGGGAACTGGTCATCAGTTCAGAGATGTTTATATAGGCCTAATAAGAGTAAATTCAGTTAACCTTTATGCTGTCCCAGTATTATCCAACCTGTCAAATGCAGAGACATTTCAAAAAGCTTACTTAAAATACACAGAACCCACAGAAACCAATCTGGACCTCCTAGAAACCAGAAGTCTATGGAGAATATGAACTAGGAGATAATTATTGAATAAAATAATAGCATCTTTTCTTGCAGTACAAGGTTAGTCTTTAGTTGCCAGCTCAGCTGCTGAAAGGAGAAGAATTGCAACTGCAGTGGCTGGGATTTCACTGGGATGTATTTGAATGGGCTCTCAGTTCCTGCCATTCTGTGTCCTGAGGGGCTCTGTGCCTGCCTGGCTCTCAGCTACCCTGCCAGTGGGGTGTTCTAAACCTCCTGGTTTGTTCTGCCTGAATCTAAATGTCACGGCTTCCTCTGAAAGCCACTTAAGGTACTTCAGGAACACTCTCTCAAGGCAGCTGTCACCTCCCGGGAGAAAACAACAGCATCCAGTGAAAGGTACTGAATGATTAGAAAAGTCTCAGAACAGGAGGGAGGGGGAAAAGACATTTGTCAGTGTTTTTTGTGTGAATTTTTTTGTGTTTGTTTCTTTTTTGGTGCTGTACTGTTTGTTGGGTTTTTATGTGTGTGTGTGTGTTTGGGTTTTTTTTGTTGGTTGGTTGTTTTTGATTTGGTTTGGTCTTGGTTTGGTTGGGATTTTTTTTCCCCAGAGTAACATTTAAATAAATGGTTGCATCCTGTGTTTGAATGCTGTTGTACTGAATCAGAACAGAGACTGTGAAGCTGCTGTATTTTATCCCAGGTACCTTTAGGAGTGTGAGCAAGAGAGAGGAGCCAGAGAAGGATTTTTATATGGAGTTATTGATACTTGTGGCCAATCACATGAAAATTGCTTGAACTTTTTAGGTCAGAATTTCTGAGAAACTCTGCAGTGGCCAAGAAAATAATACCAGTTATTTTTTTGTTATTTGCATAGATAAACCACATTCTGGATGTTCCAGTGACCTGCTCTGTGATTGTCATTCTGCTTGACCTGTGTATTTATATCCCATCTCTGTGCAGTATTCCCCAACCTGTTGTGATTCATCCCCAAATTAGGAGTTGGCAAATTCTAGGGCTTTTGGAAACGTGGCTGTTTTCTTAGTGTATAGTGGGTTGGTTTTTTTCACCCTGAACATCTAGATATTCTTCCTTTCATATTACTCTCTCACTTCTCATGTAGACTCTAACCAGAGGTTGCTGCTACGTGTATCTACTGGTTTTGTCTTTCTGATATGCTGTGCTTTTAAATAATAATCAGGAGTGCCTAGTGCACATGATGGCCACCTTTTCCATCTGTGTTTATAAGCATAAACAAATAGATATAGAAAAGACAGCTGTGGCAGTTCCCCATCTTCTCTGATAGATCTCTCTTCAAAGCTGTGGATCAAAAGAGCATCCCAAGTACTCTGCAGCAGGGACCATGACTCTGAGGACTGGCACAGAAGAGTCACATGTGAACTTCTAAGCCTGCATAAGTAACCTTCCAAAACACAGGTTGAGAAAATAATAAACACACTTATCTTGCCAGGAGGGAAAGTACCTCCTGTCACTCAGAGCAATTCTCTGAGGCATTGCAGTCATGTATGGAAGCTGAAGGAGGCTTGTCTGAGGCCTGCTGTCTTCAGAAGAGTGACAGAAATTCAAGTCTGTTTTCACTGAGCCATTACACTCGAGAGATCTAAGTTAAAATTCCAGCTCTGACACAAACTTTTGGAGTGTATGAGCAAATTGCCATGTGCCTCAGTTCCTACTGGTGAAAAAAATCAAAGCATGGTAATATTTCTTTTCTCTGACTTTGACTTGTATCAGAGCATCAGGCTGAGGCCATTACTCACTAAATAGATGTATTTGAACCCCAGCCCTGAGGCAGCTAAGCATTAGAAATAGAAGTAGAAATAGTATGAAGTAGGCAAGTAAGTGCTTTCTAATACCTTGAAATTAATCTGGAATGTCTGGTATTGATTTTACATACTAAATAAGGAAGATGTATCTGTTTATGAATACAGGTGTGCTTTTACTGAATGCTATTAAACTTACCTGAGAGACAAGCTAGTAAATAGACCTGACTGTAGACAACTATTTATATAAAACCAATGAGGCAAGAGACAATTTTACATTACATTAAATTTATGCTCTCAGAACAGCTCATCCATTATCCTGTCTTTAAGCTTAGTGGAAAAATGGTGAGGGGAGTGATCATAAGATCACACAGATTTCACTACCGTGCTCCAACTTGTGTTCTTTTTCTTTCCATAGCTCATGCCAGCATGATTTTGGATCTCAAAGGTTGATGGCAACAAGACATCTGCTGCTGTTCTGAAATGATGTCTCTGGTTGGTGATATAATTTTTTTTTCTTAAACTTGTTTACTAGAACTGGTATTTTACAATAGAGAGTATATCTCCTTCCCAACTAAGCCTTATCACTGATTTGAACTAACCAAGCCTGGTTCTTCATGGTCTGGCTATCCACCTGCAAAGAGCATTTCTGACAAAACAGTAATCTGGTTAGGCAGGATTTTGCAGTGATGTAAACAAATGTGTGAGGCAGTGCAGGACAGCAAATAACCAGCCTGGTGGTTTGTGTGTGGAATGAGTGAGGGAAGTGGGCAATGGAAACTGCAGTAACTCGGCAGCTCTATAGATGTCACCAGCCTTTCACTCCAGCCTTCCCAGCCGTTTTCTGGATGGTACCCATCTCTTCCCAGACATCTATTTCGCAGCCCCAAAGGGACTGTTGTTTGGATGATGAAATACTGCATAGTACAAATTAAGAGCTGCCAGCAGTGAGCTGTGCTTGGACAGGAGATACAAAATGGAAAATAGAAAGGGTAACACAGTACTTACTCAATTACATCTTAAGCAAATGTACTTACTTACCAGAGAACAGTGTGAACTTCTTTTTAGATATTGCTGGTTAAATCATTATGGCATTTCCTGAGCTTTGTTTAAAATGATTTATGGAGGTTGTTTGCAACATTTTGCCGCCTTCTGGAATACTCATGTAAAAATCCAAACCATCTAATTTCCGTTCACATAACACTCACAGCAGGCATGCACTGTTCTCCTGGGACTGGGAACTTGTCTGCAAAATTGCAAGGGCAATTCCAAAAAGGGGGAAAAAAACCACCACAGAACAGAAGGAAAATGGAAATGACCCCCATACATCCTTGCAGAGGATGACTTAGGCACTATCTTCACATAAAGAGCCAAAGATGTGAAGGTATGGCAAGGTGGTAGGGGAACAGAGAACAAGGAGATGGGTTTACTTGTTGAGATGAGGGGTTTTTTAAGAATAACAAAACCTCTTTAATTAATAACTCAGCCAGTAATAAAAGCAGGATGTTCCAGAGCAACACCCCAGAGCTTTCAGGTTTGAGTCCCAAGTAGAGCAGCTGCACTGGAGAGGGTCACTGTGCCTTGGCTGTGCCACTGTCCCACCACACAAAACTGGTGCTACTGGGAGTCTGTCGCCTCCTGTAATCAGATTCCTATTTAGAACTCTAAGCAGAACTGATCTCTCTTACACCAGTGGGGAAAAGCAGATAGATTGAGGTCAGGTTTGTACTAGAGTATTTGGCTAGAGTTGTTGCTAGCTGGAGGCATGGGGAGGAGGGGGCGAAGGTTTCTTGATGTAGCAATACTTTCAGAGGAACTCCCTCTTGTATGACAAGTATCTGCAAGGGACTTTGCCAGCAGAGCTAATGCTGAGCCATGACTCCTGGAGGCAAGCCCAGGCCAAACAGACTATGCTCATCAGTCCCAGGGAAGGTTTTGATACAGGCTTTGTTCAATCCTTATTCCAGACTTATTTTCAAGGTTGCCCCAAGCAGTGGTACTTTGTGAGCTTGAAGTTGAAGTCAGGCAAAGGGAGCAAGAGGGAGAGATCAGACTGAGGTTGGGAGAGGGGCAGGTTGTGGCAGGGTGCCCGTAGGGTCTGGCTGCTGGGATCCACTGGCCAGTGGTGTGTCCATGAGATCACACAGTTGGCCAGCCCCTAGGAGTGCATCTCGGGGGATACAGAGCACAGCAGCACTTTCTCTTGGTTTTTGAGCAAGTTGTTCTCAGAATACTGAGGAGAAATATCAAAAACTGATGCATGCTTTCTTCAGCATTTCCATTATATAAACTCACATCTTAAATTATATTTAAAAGCTCTGTTAGTAAGTCATCCTCAAAAATCTGAAAATACATATTAGCTCACATGGTAACGACACTTCAGGCTCTCCACTATGAATAAATGATCAGTATTTTCCATGCCATGCCTTTTACCTTTAGATAGAGGGTCATACCCAAGTTTTATCCACAAGGGTATATTTCAGTGCAAGACCACCAATATCAGTGCTATTGCTATGAATTTATGTTGGTGTAATAGGAAGTACAATTTGTCCCTAAAAGAGGCAGTGAAAAATGAACATATACTGTAATTCCTCGAGTGGTAGATTGTCATATTATCTGTGTTCATTCAGGATTTGAATCTTGGAGAATTGAATTAATTTCAGATCTCCTACCACCTGACCCAAAACAAAAGCCAGACAGCTGTGTTTGTTACTGCTTGGTAATATATTATTCCAGGAAATCACAGCTTGGTTCTGCTGAAATAGGGGGCTGTTGTTCATGCTTTCCAAAGAGCATCACTAACTGAAGAGAGAACAAATACCTACCTACCCCAGGGCAGGTACTGTTTAACTTTGGTGCAGGGCGAGAGTGTGTGAAAAAATGGGTTTGAAGCAATGTTTAAAGCAAAGGAAATGAAAAACTAGAAGAGTACTTGAGAAGTGCTTAGCTTCGTTTATTGTTTGATGCAGAACAAAACACAGTGTTCAAGAAAAGGAGCAATGACCCAAGAGACTGCAAATGTGCAGGCAGGCTTATGAAAACAGAAGACTCCATTTTCTGCAGCAGTATGTAAAACAGGGACAAAAAAAATGGGCTTATTTGCCTTATTGACCATGACATGACTTAATCCCTGAAATACATCTGTTATGTAGATTTATGTCAGATCTCAGAATCTGAAATAGCACTAATACCTTGGGTCATAGATGAGAAGTTTCAGAAGGAGTCTGCTTTACCTGAACACCAGGACTGACTGCCTGGGCCCTGGAGTGACAGGGGGAAGCTTTGCTCCATTGCAGTCAGGCCTTTTGGGATTCAGGCTTTTCCATCTTTGATCAGCAAAGTAGTTGTCCTTTATGCTGAACTCTGAGGGTGGAAGGGAGCAGAGATCCCAAATACAGCACAGTGACTGAAAATGGAACTTGTAGATGGACAGCCACAAAGAGCTAGTTCACTGTGTTCTCTTGCATAGCATCCAGTGAAGTGTCTTGGGAATATTCTGGACCACTGCTTTCTGAGCAGGATAGTTCCTTTTTTATGTGCAATGATGCTTGGAGATAGGCACATATGTGTACAGGAAATTCACAAATTATTCATAGCCATCTACATATTTAAGCGGAAGAAGAAAATAAGCTTTTCATCTCCTTTATCTCAAGAAACAGTTCTGTTCTTTGTATGCAGCTTACTAATGAGCAGACAAAAAGACTGTTATATACTTTCGTAACATGTAGACTATGTGATTTAAAAAGCAAGCATTATTGCAATTAGTTACACCAATCGTGAATTATAACACAGTTTAAATTCAAGTAAAGGGAGATCCACTGCATTAATCAGGATGAGATGCATTGCAATGAATACTGAATGAATAATAATGAAACACCAAGAATACAGCATCACCATTTAGAGATAATCTATTTTAGCTCTTCCATGTACCGACCACCAGAATTAATTGAAGCAGTACAAAACTTTATAGCTGCTGGCATGTTGAGGATGCATGGACAAACATTTACAAGCTGTATAAGTTGTTTGGAGAGAAATATATATCTTTTTTATGATTAATTATTTTTAACTAGCTTATGGGTTTTGCAGTCTGGAAGACATTATGTGCAAATTAATCTTTGATATTACTGTTATTTATTTTGAACTTCCATGGTTGTACTTTATTGCAGAGAAGCAGATCCTACCTGAATGGTTTGTGTTCATCTCTTACAAATTGGCTGGTATCTTATGTGGGATTAACCAGCGGAAATGCAGTAGTAAACCTAAACTGTTTGGGTCACAGATTTTTCCTGAAAATTAAGCTTGATCTTGGTGATCCAAAATCACAATGCAGAGCAAAGGTATTCATTCCAAAAAGGAAATTAATTCACTTGTATTATAACCAGTTTAGATGATCTAATGTGAATTACAAATGAAGTGATTATACCAGCAGATGAGTTACCAAAAAAATGAACTTTGAATCCTGCATTACAAATACTTGCACCAGAAGCTTGCTTCATGCACCCTTTGAGAAACAGCAATGCAGAGCCCAATTCTCCCTTCATCTGCTCTGACTGTTACAGATTAAAATCATTAAGAGCCAGATTGAATAGTATGGTCTCTAATCACAGACTGTAGACTGCTGTCCTTGTGGTGAGCTTTGTGTGTCTCACTAAAACACAGTCTGTACAAAGCAGGCATCCAGTTTGGGCTCAGAAAACGGAGAATCTGCTGCTTCCCTGCTAGTCTGTTCAAATGGTTAGTCACTCTCACTCTTAAAAATGTGTTACTTATTTCCCATCTGGCAACCAGATATGGGAATCTATGTCAGAATAGCTCTGCTGACTTTAATGTGCTTCTCTTGATGAGAAGGGAGACAGGCCTGAGGTCTCTTTGCTCCTGATCCTGAATTAGTAGCCTGTTAGTGCTACATGTCTGAGCACTTGGTGCCAGCTATTCTGGTCAGCAAGCTGGGATGTTACTGTCTTAGTGCTTTCTTCTGTTTGGCCCACCAAGTGAACATTTGTTCACTGAGTCAGCCCTTACACGCCTGTTCTACCCACTGCTTTTTCCCTTCTCCCCCAGTGGAGAAGCGTTGCGAAGTTCGGTGATGCACAGTGTCTGCCATTTCCATGGGCAGGGCAGGAGTTCATTCTGCCCATTGATGAGTTGTTCCTACTCTTTGAAACACACGTGCACATGTGCATACAAAAACATGAGCAAACCCACTCAAAATCTGTCTCAAATACTCCTGCTGAAAGCTGTCAATTATTCCACAATGAGGTAACCTTCCCTTGAGTCTTTTAAAGGTCAAATCTATCCCATTACAGAGGACAGAAAGTCAGTGCTTGTCAGATCAGGCAGTTGCTAGAGAGTGGTAAAGTTTTCGTTTTGGATCAATAATGGATCAATTAATATATGAAAGTGTCTAGATAATAATTTTAACATTTCTACTACACCACAATTTTGTGTTATCACTGCTCATCGTGTAATTACATTGCCACCTGCTGCCAGCTAGCATCATATACAGAGCTGTGGAAAATGCAGTGTTTCTATGACAATTTCTGTAGCAAATACTGAGGGTTTGATGTGAAATATTGGACTTGAAAGGTTTCTTGTGAGAGGGACAGGATGAGTGCAGTTGATATTAAAATGCTGCACCCCGGGTGTCTGATGATTTTGGAATGTTCTGGATGCCCCAGGCCTTGATGCCATTTGTAAACCCTCTATAACCCCACAGTCTGCTGCAGTGGTGGGTCTCCTGGGGGACACAGAGGTGGTGGATGCATCCCCTATTAGCACTGAGCTAACAACATGAGCCATTCATTGGCAGTACCTCTGCACCTTCTTCAGCCCAGTGTCTGAGAAAACTCCTGACTTCTGAATGATCTTGAAATGCACAAGACTTCCTTTTTGATTAGTTTACTTTGGTATCGGAGGGAAATTGAAATCCTAAGATCCAGTTTCTGCTTCCTTTAAGGGAAGTGAATTTGTTCTTGATTGCATGAGAAGTCCCACAGGGTTCCAGAGCTAGGATTTACCCTTTGCTCTACTGCATATGTAATGAAGGAATCAGGAGACAGACCTTCAGGATAGCAAGTAGTCACTCTAGATCTTCTGGACAGGTCACACCTACAGATCTCATTTTATGCTATAATTTTATTTCATGGTTTAGGATCATCTCCTTGTAGGCTCAACGCAGAGAAGACTCCATTTCCATGCCCCATGATGCTGTGAAGTCTGCATCCACCCCAACCTGGCTGAAGGGATCTCTGCCACTGTGACAAGCAGCTCTGTTCCCCGTGAGTCAAGAGATTCCTGGAACAGCCTATTCTTATGTACTCTCTGCACATTGTCTTGAAGGGAATGCTTTTGGACACCACCCGTACACCAGACCATGCTGTGCTGTGCTACAGTTTCACAATTGCCTTACTGTGCAGAAGGGAATTGGGAACTTGGCCACAACCGTTTCCTAAGCTTCTTACACTGTGCTGTGGTTTCCAAGAGCTTTTGTGTCCTGGGCCAAGCGGAGGTGCCAGCTCACCCTTCTACCCTAAAACGCATGCTTCAGACAAGAGAAGCCTTCCCCTGTGTCTTGCTTCCTGCTGCTACCACCAGAAGCAGCATGGGTAGCATGAGGACATACAGTGTCACAAGAGGGATGGTTCAGGAGTTTGGCCACCACTCTTCTGACGAATAAACACACCAACACATCCAGCCAAACCTGAGCTTATGTTCATCAGCCAAGTTAAGGGCATTAGGCATATTGACACCAGATGAGAAGCTGGCCCTAAAATATCTGTGAGGCAAAGAATGGAAAACACGGAAAGGTTTCATAGTTACTCCATTTAATGTTTTGTAAACTTCCCTGCCATGTTGCTAGGGGGTTTTTAATACATCAACACATTTAAAATACATCTTGGTGGAACCAATTGGAACCAATTCTCCCCTGCCCTGAACTGCTCCTGTCACTATTTCAGCTCTCTCCCATCTGGAAAAGACCCTCTTGCTGACCCACTTCCTGCCCTGTAGCACTACTAGGAACTGCACAAGGAATCCTTGTTTTACCACACCTCAGATGCTGACACTGCATTTTGCAGCTAGCCAGGCTTCATCTGGAGAGTATGGTTCTTGTGTTTCCTGATGTGAGTCAGTTGTGAGGAAAGTGTTTAACCTTTTTGTCAAAGGTTAAACATATAAAAGGGGAATGTGATGCTCTTGTGTTCCTGTTTTTGCCACATTAAAGAGCAGTTCTCATGGCTGAGCAAAATCTAACTTTTCTGGGGGGATATTTATTTCTGTATCCAACTCAAAGCTGCAGTTTACTGCACTTGTTAAGGAAAGTGTATGTTTGCACAGGACTATATGACAAAGGTCAATCATTTACTGTTCCCATTGTTGGTTTTTTTCTTCTTAATAGTCCTCTTTTCATCTCTGAATGGATTTGAAGAGGCCTGGACAGGCATTTGTATCAAGTGAGCCAATTAGAATTTTTCAAAATCGTCCATTTCTATAAAATATTAAGAACTTCAGAGGAAAATAAATTTGTATAAAAGCAGAATAATTTCTCCCTACCTGTTCATACTGACATCATATCATTTTAATCCATCTTTCTCCACTTCTTGGCTCAGTATCCTGTTTCTTAGATGTAATTACCAAGGCTGATGACTTAGATACATTATCTACAGTCATATGCCTCTTCCCACTGACTAAATACTTAATGGCATAGTCTTGTCATGATCCAGCTGACTCTGCCAGAGCTGTGCCTTTTGGCTGCTTCTCTCCTTGTTGAGCAGAGGAATACATCTATTTTTGTTTAGAGACAATTCCACAGGTGACCTGCTGGTTGTTCTGCACCAAATGTACCAATTTGTTGATGTTTATCTTTATGTCTGGGTCTGAAAAACCCAATTGTAATCTGTCGGGAACAGTTATCCAATGAGTCTGTGAGAGAGCCAGGAACAGTGTCCACAGTAACACCTAACTGTGGGTTTGCTCTTCAATCTCTGTTATTCAAGGCCTCCTTTCTAGTGGATAATTAGATTGTTCTTCCCTGGTTTGGGTTCTTCTGCAGATCTCTAGGTCTGTGTCATGAGTAGACAGCTCCACAGAACAGTTTTGCCAGGCTGGAAAGATACAGTCTTGAAAGAGAAAAAAGGATAAACAAAAGATAAAGAGTAAAGAAAAGTTAGAAATGTCATTCCCAAGGGAGCATTCCTGTCAATCTGTTAACTTTTCATTGGTATTCATAACCACTTCCAAAAAATTGTCACAAACTTGTAGCAGAGCAGCTTGAACCTCAACTGATGAATTGAAGGAAATTTCTTCTGAAGAAAATACATCCCATGAAGTTAACCCATGATACTGGATCAGCCAAAAACAACACCAAGGAACAGGAATTCCTTCAATTTAACAACACGATAATCTCATTGCAGGCTGAGCAGTACCATTAGAAACTGCACATAAAACACCTTCCCCTACAGTTGAAATTTGGCAGTGGAGACTTTTTTTAAAAAAATTAGGAACAACCTTAATCTTCAGCCTGGATGCATTTGTTTGATTAAAAGGATTTATAGGTTAACCACTTACAAAGTCAAATCAATGGAGTGTTAAGATTTCTGTGTTTTATTCCAGTCATATAAGTAATGTGTTATTCAAAATACACTGCAGAGTAGTTCAAAGCTAACACTGTGAGTGCTTCTTTGCATGAACTGTGGAGGAGCTCTAATTTCCCATCGCTCTGTTACGTGCTTCAGTGACTGTAGTTCTGTCTCCTTCTTCAAGGCAAACTCAATCTGACTGTTCTTTCCTTAATTACATTGCTTTAGTTGAAAGGGCAAAAGTAACTGCTGTGATTCATACTGTCAAAAACCTAGGCACCACCTTCTACAGTTCTTCATTTAAAATGTAATTAAGTGCCTTTTGGCCCAAAAACTAATTCCATGCATAATCAGTGTAAAAGAGCTCTGTAAAAGCTCTCCTGGGCTTGGGAGTTTGTAGTGATGCATTATTATTGCAGACATAGCATAGAGCAGCTGCATGATCATTGCAGCTCCTGGTCTGCAGTAGTAGCTTTGGCCTCCTCTATGTTCCTGCATGGAGGGACTTTGAAAACAGACCTGATTGCAGATCAGTAGGACAAAACCAGACCTGCCTCCTTGAGCACATGACAGCTCTTGATATTTGCCCACTACTACCAGATCCCTGGTATTTGGGGAAATCCAGGCAGAAGCCATGGGGCTTGCTCAGCTCCAAAACTGAAAACATCCAGCCACTGCTCCCCCAGGAAAGGTGCCTCCACTGCCAGCCCTTCTGCCAGGCTTTCAATGCACCCACCACTGGGCATTCCTGAAGCCTGTCAGGGCCCTACCACTTTCCAGGAGGCACCGAGGAAAAAGGTGGAGGTCAGAAGAGTGCGGGAAAACCAAACCGTTCCTTGCGCTGGACAGGCAGCTTCAGCGGGAGGGCTCCGTGTGAAGCAGCGATCCCTCCTGTGGCTGTCCCTGCACAGCGCGGGCTGGAGCAGAGCTGCCACCTTCACCCAGCTTAGCGAATAGCTTAGCCTGTCCATTCACAGCTTCTGGACATCCTGCTGTGTTTAGCCACGTTACTAAAATCCTGTGAGTATTAGTCAGTGACAGGGACCATTTTTCCCTACAGACACGAGACAGTTTCCAGTCCATTTCAGAAAGAGATGAATTGGGTTTGGGTGTGGAATGAGAGAAGCTGAGCTCATTTCCCAGCTCTGCCATGTCCATCGTGCAGTGTCAGGCCCATCTCAGCACTGTCTGTTCTGAGCTATTAGGGGCAGCACTTTCTCATTGAAAAAATTACACAGAGGGACACCAACCCCTTATGAGTAAGTAACCAGAGAGCGGATGGGAATGAGTTGTCAGTGTGACTAGGTATTCCTACCCTGATAGTTTTTGTAGCACATTTCATCTTTTAAAAAATCCTGCCAACAGGCCAAAACTGGAGGTTTGGAAAAGAAAAATTAAATGGAGGCCATTTTCAAAATATCTCTTTCCCAGCTCTAAAATACAGGAAGGACTTCCCACTGTAGGAGCTGAGACACACTGGCACAGTCCTGCTAAATAAAGCCAGTCGGTGCTGTGCTTAGTTAAATCCATGGTGAGCTTTGTCTTTTTCACTTCCAGAAATGGCATAAAGAACTCTTCTGAGCCTGATATTTCCTTAATCTCTCACTTGCATTCTCTCAGATGAGTTTTTTACAATTAGGAGTTTCCCCGTTTGGCAAAACTTCTGCACTGTCACAGGCAGAGATGACACAATGAACGACTCATGCATATTCTCAGCTCTTCTGGGTAAAAATAGTGACCCTCAGCTTTAATCTTCAGAACGCTGCGTCTCAGCACAGCTATTCTGATGACAAGGGTGAGCTGATCTGGCTAAGGCAGGAAACAGATGTATCCTCTTATTCTTAACATAAATTTGGGGGGTTTATTTTTTGTTTAGCTGCAGTTTTAATCTCACTTTTCATCGAGTGCAGAGGAAAAGAGTAATTAGCAAAGTATTAGTATTTTTATTATTTCCTGACATTAACTCTCCTGCTACTTGACCATCCTTTTCTCAGGCCCAGCAAAATGGTGTGTGGGTTTAATGGCCCAAGAGCATTTTTTTATTGCTGGTCCCTCTCTACACTCTGAAGTCAGACCATGTTCATTCTGCTGAGCTAGTAAAAAAAGGAACTACTACGTGTGGCCACTGTTATGTGGGTGGCAAGTGCCTTACAACAGTATAGCTTGTGCAGGAAAGGGAATACATTTTATTAGTGTTCATTTCATAGTTGAGGAATTATTTTCCAAATGTACTGTTTTATCTGCAAATTATACATATACAAATATATATACCCATTGCCTTCCAGGAGCATGGGTTTCTCAGCATTCCTGACACCTCTTTACTTGCCCTATTGCAAGAAGGAAGATGTTCTCTCTAAGCATTAGGTGATATCTATGGTCCCTAAGCAGAGTCCTTGTGTCATTTGTTGTGCAGCAGGCTGTACAATCACATCCTTCCCTCCTAACATCTGGTCTGGATAGATACTCCAGGGACCATGAGATGCAGAGTGGGCTTTTTTTTCCTCTCCCTCTTTTTTTTTTTTTTCATCTATTACATAATAGTTGATTTTTGGCTGCTACAGTTATCCCTGGTGAAATCTTTCCGTTCCCTAAAGCAGTCAGGAGAATACTTCAGACCATATTGCAAACATTCACGTAATTTTTTTATATATATATATATATACCCACTGTATGTGTATCTTTTTAATTACTATGGTCATTGTTCTCAGTAAATCATAACTCTCCAGCATAAGGTAGTTATGAACAGATATCCCTCCTATATATTACCTTCTTTTAAGAACCAGAAATCCCTGGATACATTTGGAAGGAAAGATTTTCTAAGAAAGACAGGCTTTTGTTTAAAGTATCTGTGCATTCAAGCAGAGATAATAATTCAAGAGGCAATCTAGACCATTTCCATAAAGCTCTTTTGATCTGTCTTCATCATATGTAAATTTGTTTTCACTGTGATCAGCTGCTTTTAATTCAAAACCTACAATTACTATGTTAGAATCATTGTGGCCACTGAGGCAAATTCAGTTCTGAGGCAAGTTGGTGCAAATCAGTTTAGCAGAGTGAGCCCGTGTGCCTCCAACATTGCTGAATTCTCACCAGCCAGCACCAGAGACAGACACCAGTCCCTGCTCTCCCTCCAGGCTGCGCTCCAGACATAAGTCCTTGCTTTCCTTCCAGGCTGGGCTCCAAGCCTACATGGGGCAAAGTTGGAAGTGCCTGGCCGTGCAGCTCTGTGTGCAGAGCAGAGCAGCCTCCCAGGGGTATTTCCTTCACAGGGTAAGTGGGTATTGCTCTCTTTCAGACATCTGGATGAGCAGTGGTGAAACATGGAAGCTGAGGAGTCACTGAAAAATAGCTACACACTACTAGATCACTATAATTTCTTAGATTGTTGAACAGGAAGAGAAACCACCCTCTTCCACAATCACATGCATGTTGTTTATGTTCATTGCTCAGAGATATATTGCAACTTGTAGTTAATCTTTTCAGTCTCTTCTGTCCCCATGGAAACTTTGGATAACAGAAAATAACATCACAATATGCTTCAAGTTCTTGTATCTGCTAGCACTGGCCATCAGGTTAGTTCTATGCAGCCTCCATGCTTCCTCTTCTCTCTGCTCTTCAGCAGCAATATTGACTATGACAAAAATGCTGATTTCAAACTGAAGTATTTAGAGGAAGCTTCTATGCAAATTGATGTGTTTAAAAACAAATCTAAAATAATTCTCAACAGAACTGTTCAAGTCATGTAAGTATTTTAGTTTAGGTTACTAAAGCAAATCCCTCAGTATTTTTGGGGTGTGATAACAGGGTGATGCAGATCAGAAAGGCCTCATGTTACATCATCTTTGGTAATTGAAAGTAAAAATTCTTGAAATGGGTGGAGAAAGAATTGTTACAGTTCCTTGCCGCCCTGAAATGATAAATGCTTGTAAGATTCCCAGAATATTAATGAGGTGCCTAAAAAGTACATACTTATTTTGCACACAAATCTTTTAGTTCTGTCAGTAGCTGAATTTGATTATTCTTGTGTTGGTTTCTATTATTTGACTGGGTATTTGTAGACAGATGGCCTCTTGTAGTGTTAATAAAAACAACTTCTGTAGAATGATTGGGCTGTGTAGTTATTGGGGAAATACTGAGGGATTAGGAAAGAGGATAGCCTGCCAACACCTAGTTTCTGTTTATACATACTTAATTCCTTCTTATAGCAAATTAAGCTTTTATTCTTCAAGCATGTTCAGTTACTCTGATCAAGTAAGGCTAGAGTTTGGGATACTGAGAAATCGAGGTCTGTAGGTCAAACTCATCTTCCTGTGACATCTTACTGGTATAACAAAGTATTTTTTAGTATTTTTTAGTTGAATTTAATAACTAAACCCCCTATACTTCTGCACCTATGCCAGCAAATCTCTAAAATGCTATGAACTCCAAGTGATGCAAGAAAAGCTGGGAAGATTCTGAACTGTGAATGGAGTCAACCAAAAGACAAATGATTGTCTGTTCCCTGACAATCTTTTTTTTTTCCCAGTGTGTTGTTGCCCCTATTCTATCCTTTGCTTTGTGCTGTAGCATACATAGAACTTCTGTTTCTCTAAAGTCTTCAACTGCTACCCACTCTTATTTAGTAAAAATGTAAATAATGAAAGTTTAATAAAGATTTAAACCAGTTAAATCTTTGTTTAAAAAATCAAGGTGATTATTTAGCAAACTTTACCAAGATGCAATGTTTTAAATTGTTGAGAATTTATAATGTGAAAAAAACCCTCTTTTGTCAAAAATTCTATCAGTTGCTCCACCTCTTCTTCCTTGTCCCTTGAAAGAAAAATATGAACAGAACTTCTCTGCTTTGGGTTTTTAGGTAACCCTTGAATAAAGATGCAAAATTTAGTCTATAAGTATGAAGCATTTTGAAACACACTCAGGCATGAGTTGAGTTGCAGCAGGGGGAATAGAGAAGCCTCCCCAAACCTACTGTGGCAAAAACTTTTATTAGCCTAGAACTCAGAGGGAACTGAAAGTCAGATTCTTCTTTCCTGGCCACAGAGATCTGCAATGTGGCTGTTTACACCTGAGCTAATTCTCTGCACAGTCTTAAAAATGAACGCAGAGAAAGTACCATTTTTAGGATGCTGTCTGCCCAGCTGCTTGGCATCAGGTGAGTGCACTGTGCCAGCCAGGCAGCTTTTTATCTCTGTGGGTACTTAAAAGAGCCTGCAGCAACTAGTTCAGACATAGTTACTCCACTGCAGCTACATTCTGCTTGGTCATCTGAATCCCACCCCAGCTGCCTGCTGTCTGATGGTACCACAGCTCACTGACTGCAGTCTATTGATACTTGTGCTGAAGCAGACACAGCCCAAGGCCTAAGTAGTGTTTGTCCTCTTGGCTGGTGGTGCTGGGACAGAATGCATCCTGCCATGAAAGGAAAGGGTGTACAATGCAGTTCAAAGTATCAAAACTCTTTGCTGAGCTGGCAGGAAATTTAATTTAGCACATGAGACTTAATGCTGCAAAGATTAAATATTCTTATTCAGATGAGAATGAAAGCCTTGTGATTCCTTATCAACTGAAACATGTGTAGGGCTCCCGTCTCCAGGCCATAAAATCACTGATAGACTTGTGCACATTACAAAGATCTTCCAAGTCCTTCCTCGTGCTTCTCTGAAAATGGTTTAACCGAGATAGGATGACTGACTGTACCACTGTCATAACCTCACCTAGTTTATCAGTTTACCACTGACAGCAGTTTAGTTCAACAAGGTCAAATGGGTGGGGTGCAGACACAGGAAAATGAGACCAGGGCAGGATGGTTCCCTCCTTCTTGCTTTTTAATTTATTTTTCTGTAAAAGTACCCAAGCTTTCATCAGAGGATTGTCATATTTAAAAGTCTGAATTACAAGAAAATAACAACAGTATTTTGATTCTTGATAAATTATGTTCTTTCCCACAAAAAACGTTATGGAATGTCCACATATCCTGATGTCAGGGTATAACTACATAGATATGTTACAGATTCCTGTATGTTTATGTCCCAGGACTTTGAGCAACAGATTGTTGGGTGCTGGAGAAAACCTGCTGGAGACACCCTGGGAAAGCATCACTACATACTTACTATGTTGTTTTTCTCCTCTCCTTTTATTTCCCAGGCTTCTGCCATGGCCCACTGTCATTTATATGTTAGCAGACTGAGGTTTGATATCATCTGTCAGGTCTCCCTGCATGAGTCTGCAGCTGCCATGGTAGGAGAGCTGTCACTGTTCACCTGGCTGGCTTCCAGTGTGGCCATCCCAAGCAACACAGCACCGAGGTGGCACATGGGCCAGCAAGGCTAGCTGGCTTGGTGTTCACATGCAGGGAGTCAGGTGGTGGTGGACAGTTTACTTAAGCAAGGCCAACACAAGTATTGCTAATGAGACTGAAGAGTTACCCCTTGAGCAGAAACAGAGCTCCTACCCACTGAGCTCCTCTAGGGTCCTATGCAAGTGGTGTGGGTGCCTGTGTTCAGGTGCCACTACCAAAGTGTGCCTATGTGTCCTAGAAGGTAGTTAAGGATCTGCCTAATGCTACTTCAGTAAAAACTCACAGAGGAAGAATATTAATCAGAGAATATTAACAACATTTATAACAGCATTAAGAATAGCCATGGACTTTCCAGTTCTTGTAAGAGCTCAAACCTTTTTCAGGGTACTTTATTAATTCAGCCTGGCATGATTTTCCTGGCAGGAAGTTAAAGCAGCTTTTGTAGTCAAAATATAGAAAGCTGAGTGCTCTGCATTATAGTTTAGAAGATCAATAGATCCCTTTGTTTAAGGATCCTGATGTTAAAAGAAGAAACCTCTTGTTTATATGCTGCCTTGGTTGTTACTAATAAAAGTTCTTTCAGAGCACTCTGAGTGATCAGACTCTTGAACAACTTTCCATGACCAGCAAACACATCAGATAGGAAAAAATAGACAAAAAATAAGCCTCCTAAATTCTGCCTTTCTGCAGGCAATACATCTTTGGGTATGAATTTCACAGTGGGTAGAGAACAGACTTCTGCTTGGCATGGAAATTTTTTACTAAGTGGAAATTAAAAAAGAAGTCAGGAAATATTCTTAGCTTATCAGTTCTATGGGTGTATTAGCAACTTGGATGAGAACAGTTTTCATGGTGAAAAGTTAACTGCATGTTTCTGAGCTGTTATTGCAAAATGAGAGGAAGGGGAAAGTTTAATAACTAATGGTTTGGGTTGGGCTTTTTTTCTGTGCTTTTACATATCTTTTAACAGCTGTGGGCAGGGGAGCATGGAGCGGACATGTTTCTGTTCTCAAATGGAAAAAAAATAACCTTCAGAAATTTTCATTGGACAACATTCAAAAACTAAGAACATTTAAATTTTCCCCCAAGCAAAAGAGGCCATTTTATGAAAAAGCAAAGTGCAGGAACCACCCAAACAGACCCAAATTTTTGACCAGTTTTCTTCTAGTTTTGTTTTAACGTGGTCTTAATTTTCATACCAAACTTGTTGTGAACTGTTGGTGTAGTTAGAAAGCACTGCATGTAAATCTTTTAAACAATGAGGAAAATCAGTTAGTAAACCAGTATTTTAGAGGAAGGTCAATATTTTACAGATGTGACTGTCTAAAGTTATGTTAATAAATGTTGAGGTTTAGCCTCCTATAGAGGAATATATTGCTTTTTCATAAACTCTGGACATGTGCAAATTCCCCTGGAGATGAGAATAGGTTCTAATTTGAAAGTCAAATTACTTATGGATTATATATGGATTCTGGAGCATAGATTTCCTTTTTACAATATGCAAATTAAACACTTTCTCTGCTCTTAATGCATTTATGCCTTCTAAAAATCCTTCCTCCTGGACTCACACCTTTAACATTGACATTTGAAGTCTAAGAGTCTGCGTGGCTGGTGTCTCCCCTTAGAGCTGATGTGGACTGAAGGGAAACATTTAGCAAAAATCCAACCTAGGCAATGCTGGAGAGGCTCATCCTTGCATTTTTAGGAAGTACTTCAAGACAGCAGTGTAGTAGAGCACTTGGTCTGTGTGATACACTCCAAGCCCAGATGTAGCCATGTTGCCTTCAAAGAACTGCTTAAATGCTGCAAGTTAAATAACTGTGAACACTGCCAGATCAGAGGCTGACAGTCAAACACCTTCCACCTGGAGGCTTTTCCTACACTGTGGGACCCTCTGCCCCAGATTCATTTCTTTCTTAACCATCCTGTCATCCCAACTCTTCAATTCCCATAGTTCCCACAAAAAGCATCAAATCTCTTCAGTGTTTGTTAGCCTGGTAGGCATATGTGCAGGTCTGTATAATGGGACAGAGCTGATGTTTTCACAATCTTACTGGGAAGTTCCCCTTTGCGTTTATTTTGGTGACATACAAGAATTGTAATTTTTATAAAGGTTACTTTGGGACACTGGATTTCTTGCTAATTCTTGCTGATTTCAGGGGACTGGGGCTGACACCAGCTCTCTGCCTTTTCTGACCTCCTGTGAAGAGGAAATACGATGATGCTTTATTTTTTCACTACCAGTCTCCAGAGAAGAAATTCCTGATTCAGTCTGCAATGCACTGCAACACAATTCCCTCCTGATGCCCTCTTCCCTCCTCTCTTTGCTGTAAGTTGCATTTAGCTGCAATCCTCCCTTGGCATCTACCTGTACATGTAGCAGAAGGGCAGTGTTTTCACACAGCTCCCTCCAGACCTATGAGTTTGACTATGGAAACTTAACTGTGGGAGAAAGGTATAGCTGTAAAAATTGCCAAAAGTGAGGAAGTCAGATGTGAAGGAGAGACCAACAGCAACACCACAGTGTCAGCACTACTGAGTCATCTCTGTATTGGAACTGAGCACAGTGGTGACACAGCCCAGCAGTGAGCCAGAAGACTAGTCTAGAGAACTGCATTGCTTGCAAATAAGTAGTTTATTTTCTACCCTCTGTAAGATAAAGAACTTCTCTTCTTTAAGCTAATGAAAGCACTCTCTGTTTACTGAATTCAGTTGTATTTAAGCAATTTATGTGTATTATATCACGGCCGAGATCTGTGGCATTTATGTAATGGGAAAAAATTCAGATGAGTAACATCAGTTTTATGACTCAGCAGCCATAGTCTCTGTTTCTGGCTCTCACACAATCTCTTCCTGCAACCTTGGCAAGCTACATAAAGGCTTACTGTGCCATCTGTAAAAACCTTCCATTCTCTGTCTCTATTTTATCCATCACCTCTTTCTTGCAAATGTTATCCTACATATCTGTATAACGCCAGCAAAGGAACTTTGTTCCTGGTAATCCCCAGGCATCACTGGAATTATGAGTAAATAGGTAATATCCAAGCAATCAAACCATGCCATTTCTTTATTTCAACCTCCAGTCCTTTAACATGTCCTCTGGATGTCTTCCAAAAATTGCCAAACTAGAAACTAAAGCACTAATAAGAATGTATCTCCTGTCATTTAGATTGGCTACAGGTTCCAGAAACAGGGAACTTCCAGTGCTGAAAGACATAGCACAGATGCCAGGCCAGCAGGGAATGAGGCTGAGAAGGGAGAATCAGAGCCATGGACTGCCTGACAGTTACTGCAGAGTGGAATTCCATTTATTCCCTCTAACATTCTCAGTCACATTTTCTTCCTGCCAGAGGATCTTGCATAGGAGGCAGAACCCAGAAAACATGCTTTCTTGTCTCCTCATGTGTGTCATGCTTGGAGTTACTAGGGGATACTTTTTTCCTATTAGATTTGCACCTGAGGTTCTGCCTCCCATAAGACATCCCCAGGTACAGATTGAAGAAGGGGAAGGTGAAATACTCCCTAAAGAGTTGTCTTTGGAACCTGGGAGAGGTTACAACACATGAAATACCATGAGATGTCTCCATCATCAGTAAGCACACTGCCATGTAAGCAAAAAGTAGCTCCTCTAAGATTCAGGCAAATCTGATAGTAGCCATATTAGTAGGTTTCAAAGAGAAATACATGCTAAAGAAGAGAGGGGGAAGAGAGCAGACATTTATATATCCACCAGCCTTCCTTCTCAATCAGCTTCAGGTGGGCCGTTTTCCCACTTGCTGGCAACTGGGTGGGACTGGTCTCTTTTGGCAGTACCCAAGGACTTTATGAGTGTTTGCACAGGAGCAGCTTTCTGTTTATTCTACTCCCATGAGCTCCCATGGACTGTTTCCCCATCAAGACTCAGGAGATTCTTCAGTACTGCAGTGTCTCTGGTAGTATGAAGTACCTCTAGAATCTCCCTATAGCAATCTGTTAAGGTATGTGGGATAATTCTGCTATGAACTAGCCCAGAGTTCTTTAAAAGAGATGAGAGACTAGCACAGTCTTTCCAGAGTCCTGCTCCAGGTGGAGGGAGACTTCTGTGGTCTGTTATAAGTGCTGGACGTTTACATTTTGCTTTTCCTGTTGGAAGAAATAGGTTTGGCAAACAGCCAGAAAGCTATTTCTGGAAAAGTACTTTCCTAATGATTCAAAGCATCTGGGCAGGCTTTCCTTGTCCAAACAGCACTGTCTGGACAGGCCTTTACGTCAGAGATTCAGACAATGAATGGTTTCAGCAACATTAGGAATGTAGGAATTCAAGGTGTTCTGTCTTTACCTTATGCATCTTGAATGTCCATTTGCAATCCAAGGTGAAGATGATGAAGGACTGAATGAAAGTCCATGTTAAATGCTCCTCAAAAGCCAGACTTTCATTCTGGGTTTGTCAGGTATTCAGAGATCATGAGATGAATTTTAAAATTGTGTGGTTTTGCTCCTTCCCCTCAACACTGCTTTCTGGATTGTGATCCAAGCTCTTGGAAAGTGTTTCCAGGCTTACTCCTTCCATCAGAAGTGATCCAAACATACAGCATTTAAAGAAAAGCTGGGAATCTTTCCTGCTTGTGAAGTGCAGGCCTTTCTGCAAGGAAAAGCCTCATTGTCCTGAGGTGGGCCATCAGACTGTTAAAGGCAGTGATGCTGTAGTTAAAGTAAAATCAACTCAGAGAAACTGAGGTGACTGCAAGTATTTATAGCTGGGTGGAAGCCTGAGCATCTCTTTAGAAGGAGAGCAGCAAATAGAAGTTTTGACAGTTGATCAGAATCTCTTGGTTACTGAGATCAACATATGTATGGTTTTAATTTTGAGTCTTCTACCTGTAGACAAAGCTTTGCTGCATCCTGAAGATACATACTTCTGTAGAATCAGAGCTGGCTAATAGATTAGGTAAGATTGATGCTGTGACATCATTGAAAACAATACAAAATTGGATTGTATTTATCTCAACCAAACCACATATTAATAGTCAAAGCAAGATTGAGTTCTGGTGCAGAAAGAATATGCTTCCTAGAAGATAAATATAATCAGTTTATTCCCTAGATTAATTAAGTATGCTGGATATAGGAAATGAATTAATTGTGCAAATGCTCCATTATGATTCCCTCTGATAATCACTAAGCACATCCTCTATTATTTCCTGCTTTTCTGAGCTGCAGGGATTGGAAATCTGTCAAAAGGACATAGCACCTTGAAACTAGGAAGACAGCCACCTGGCAAGGCTGGTCAAATGGTTGTGGTAGATAGGTGTGGTGACCAGTCTTGTGACAATGATTTGTTTTTTCTCCCAGTATCACCTGTCTCTCTTACAGTAAATTAAAGCAAAGAAGCTAGTGACTGAGAGTGAAGAGCTTGGTCCTAGCAGGAAGCATTGGCACTGTCTGGTTTGTGGAAGATGTTAGAATCATAGAATGGTTAGGGCTGGAAGGGACCTCCAAAGGGCATCTAGTCCAGCCCCCTGCAGTGAGCAGGGACACACTCAACTAGACCAGGCTGCTCAGAGCCTTGTCCAACCTCATCTTGAATATCTCCAGGGATGGGGCCTCAACCACCTCCCTGGGGAGCCTGTTCCACTGTTCCACCACCCTCAAGGTAA
>JANHGL010000233.1:0-48319 GCA_024611195.1 Ceyx melanurus | reverse complement strand
CGGCCCCCGGCCAGGCTGTGAAATACGGGGGATGAGTTTTCAACAAGGGTCTTTACCGGGGCGCGGACGGCGCTGGCCGAGCACGGCGGGGCTGAGCTGCCCTCAGGGCTTGAGGCCCCACTGCGGGTAACACTCAACCCACTCTGAGCCCCAACACAGCAATACCCCAACAGCAGAGCTCTCCTGCAGCGCCCGGGAGTGCAGCCAGCCACCGCCACGGGCACGGCCTGGGTCACCCCAGCTTTCCTCCCTTGTTTATCGACCTAGGGAACTTCTCATTAAGGGGCTTGGCTGCTGCTTTACACAGGGAAAAGGCCGGTTTCCCGTGCCTCTCTTTGAAATGCTTTTGTTCCTTAGCCCATCAATCTGGCAGGCACCACTAAGGGACAAGCAGGTCTGCTGAGGGCCACGGCTGCAGTGCCAGCACACGCCCTGAGCCTCAGCAGACCTCTTCAGGCAGGGACACAACACTGATCCAAAATAAAAGAGGTATCAGACATAGCTTGTTACCTTCTCTCCCACCCTAGCTTGTCCCTCGAGCAAAGGAGGGTTTCAGCCAACATCTGCAGCTGCTCCAAGACCTCTCTCTGCATCTCCACGGCCATGTGGTATACATGGTGGTTGAAGCTGTTGTACATCACTGCATTCTGGAACATGAGCATCAGGTCACGCTGGAACTGGACCATGGACTGAATGTGTCCCATTGACAGGCTTTTCTTTATTCTGGTTAAATCCATGGGTCTACAAAAGATAGATAGATAGAAATGAAAAATAAATTGCAACCCAGGGCCAGGCATTCTTCAAGCTCTGCAGGAACGTGCTTATTCTTATTTCAGCATGGCCCTGAAAGCACAGCTATTTTCAATCAATTTCATTGCTCAGGACAAAGAGGAGAGAGACATGTTTTTCTTCTAAGGAAGTTTAGCCAATGTGACACTTGCTGTCCGATCAACTTGGCAGATCATTAGCAGTCACCTCTAAAGAAAGAAAATTGATGTTGAGCTCCAGAGAAGGCAAGCAGAGCAATTCTAGTCATTAGTCTTCATGAAGTCAGTCCAGGTCTTAGTGCAGAAAGAAATGTTACTAAAATAGGTATCTATTAAAACCCCTTAAAATCGAATGGTGCCACCAGCAAAAATAGCAGTGCTAAGGGGAACATGATAGAGAATAAATATTACTTCCCTTATTTTGACAGAATGAGAGAATGAATGGCTGCAGAGATGACAACTGTGACCAGAATAGAATATGATTCAGCTCTGAAAAATGCCCTTAATCTTTCTGGGAAGTATTCTTGTGACCCACTTCTCCACCGAGAATGAAACATCTGGGGAGCAAGCAGTGGATGAGGGGAGGGTTTTGGCCAAGTCACAGGGAGCACAGGGAGCTGCAGCAGTTGAATCCCCTGCTGGGGCCAGGCTGTTGGCTGCAGGGATGGGGCCTGGAGCGAGGCAGCCGTGCGATGCCAGTGAAGGGCACACACAGCTCCCGTTGGCTCTGGAGTCAGTGCAAGCTCCCAGGTTCTAATTGCTTGGAATAAAAGCAATCTGTGGGAGATGCTGGTGACAGCCAAACTCTGGAAAAGGAGGCTGCAGGAGACTGTCCCACTGGTCCCTTGGAAACCACAGAAAACATAAAAAGCAGAGAGAAAACAACTGCAAGCACTTCCTCCACGAACTCACCTTTTCACCACATCCCTGTATCCAGGCGCTTGTTTCTCTGACACTGCCTTCAGGAACGGGCCACTGCATCTACAGGGACAAGCACAGAGAACAACCCCTGTCCACCTCTCCACCAAAGACAGCATTGTGTCACAGAGTGGTGCTCGCTCTCCCTGCTTGCCATGAGGGCCACAGCCCACTGGCAACAACCAGTGTTTGGTGGCTAGCACGACTTGACATGCGAGGAGACTGAGCCCCCTGCTGCAGGTGGCTGTGCCAGTTGTGTAGGAAGCAACATTTGGACTCTGCCACGTTAAGCAGAGGAAATAAAGATGCAGTGTTCCCTCCAGCTTTACAGCACACAGCTTTTCTTGCTGCAAGGACAGTCAGCAGCACAGCCATGGAGAGACGAGCTGGCCTGTGGTGGCTGTTGTGGAGAGGAGGACACAGCTTGGTGACGTGGGAGCTGGAACTCAGGGTACTGTGTTCAGGAGTCATGTCAATCCAACCCTTTGTGCCAACATACCTGTGACTGGCTATCACCTTCCAGATGGACAGGAGAGTTCTTCTGAAAATGAAATGTGGCAGGTGTTTATCCCAGCTCATCTGCAACCTGTGGAGGAAATATTCTTCCAGATCATCACAGTTGAGACAAAGTAGGAGGTGGCAATTCTGCTAGCACCCACCATATCCAGGTGGATGAAGTGCAGAGATCCTTTTCTGTAATTATGCTAAACCTCTCTGGGTAAGGTGGTGGAATGTTTCCACCATCTGCATCTGAAGGCACAGTGAAATACCCAGAATGCAGGGAGATACCAGCCCATAGGTAGAAATGGGAGCTGAGCTGAGAAGCTCTAAAGGGCAGGACTGAGTTGGATAGGAAACCTCATGCTGTTCTGAAGTTCAGAACTTTACTGAGGCTTTTTTTTTTACTCATTTACTCTGGTTTTCTTCTGAAAGGCAGCCCAGGGTAAGCACACATGTGGCAGAGCCTGCATGTGACTGACACACCTGCACCTGCCTCCAGGGCCTGGCAATGCCTCTCTTGGGAGCTGGATTGTACAATGACTGGCAAAGCATGATGCCCAGCTCACACAAGGCCTAGCTTCCTTGAGGAAAACTGCATTTTCCACTTAATTTCCTATGTAATCTCTTCTCACTTCAATTTAGGACCAATGCCCAAAAGTGCTGGCAGATCCACGGAGATAGCACAAGTTCCCTCCTTCCCTCCTTTTCTCCTTGGCTATCTCACATTCCTGGGGGTGACCCAGCACTTGTTCTCAAGTGAGACAAGGAAAATAATTCTGTTCTGTAGTGCCTGCAAGAGAGCAGAATAAGCCACTTACAGCTGCATGCTGGCAGGGCTTGTGGAGTCCAGCATGGGGATTGTAGAGGTGCTGTCTTTGTCATCTTGATCCTGGGCCTGATCCATCTCCTGTGGATGTGGCTCACCTAAAGCATGGTCTCCAGGTGTCTCTTGAGTCTTGTTCTGAAGAGCACAGAGGAAAAGGAAGATACATCTAAAATGGCAGCCCATCACCTGAATTCTTCTAGAAGGTAGCCTGCTGCACATCTCTCCAGTGCACCCAGTCTCAGCTTGGACGTAGGTTGCTCTCTGTTATTCTGGAGGATGATGTTTGACCTCATTCAGACCTTCTCTGTGCTGCCCAGAACTCCAGTAACATCTGGGCCTGATATCTTGGATCATAACTACTTCTGGCTAACACAAACACTGTGGAGCTGACTGGTGCCCATTGTGGTGTCTGTCTGCTTTTCTGGGAAGAGTCATGGATGTGAGAGGGCAATTGGGAGCTAAGGTAAGATTGCCTCAGGCTTGTTAAAGCTCCAGACACAAGTAACAGGATCCCATAGAGTGTAACAAGGTCGTTTCCTCACAAACTCCCATATGAATATGTCAGAGAATAGATTCAACCAGGAAGGAGAGCAGTAGTGTCATTGTAGTAATTTGTGAATGAAATGTAGAGTGACAGGTGCAGGGAGAGAGGTTTTTTGGAGCACAAAAATGGCATTACATGCAGGGACACCTGACAGTCCTTAACAGATCTGAAGCATGAAGCAGATCCCTCAGGAAGAAAGTGGACACTGTTGTGTTTGGCTTTGACTACTGTGAGAACAGCAAGGGAACTGCTGGGAGCAACACCTGGCTCAACAGCATCTTGGCTCAACAGGTGAAATGCAAGAACCTTCGAAGTTATTTCTGTCTCCAGTGTCTCAGTTTGCAAGGGAACAAATGTGAGTGTACAAAAATGGCACTGTTCTTCCACTGCTGTGTTATCTGTCCAAGCAACACCTCACAGGCTGGAGGGAGCCTGCAGCCCCCCTAGACACAGGACTGATGCAAACCCAGGCTAGACAGTGCCTGCTTCCAAGATATGACGGCCTCCAGGGCAGATGGTTATTGCTATCACAGCCACGTGGGACTGAAACCAGCCAGGCTGTGCACTGCGTAATGCAGCAATTAGAACAAGGCAAGTATTCCAGGCTTGCCTCAACCCCAGAGCAGACTGCCAGCTCTCATGAGTCACCTTTACATTGCCAAGGAGAAGTTCCTCCAACTCACATCTGAGGGTTTGATCTGTAACATGCTTCCTGTTCATAAAGATACATATCCACACATAAAAAACATCCTTCCCCTCAAACATTTCTTTTGCATTCCCCTCCCTGCTGTCTCCTCCTCTATGTCTCGCTCCCCACTCAGAACTTGGGACTTGCCCATTTCTTCTAGAGCCAATTTCCTTCACTGCCTTCTTATCTTGCATCCAGGACAAGGTCTCTTAGGACCACCTCTCCCTTACCTCTCTTCCCAGGAAGTGTTCTTTCTCATCTTCTGCTGGGATGTGTAGTTGACTTTCCTCTGCTCCTGAGACTGCTGTTCCTGTGGTCTTTTCCTGACACCTCACATCTTCCCCATCACCATGCTTCCCAGAGCCACAATAATCCCACTCACACTGTGTTGACTCTGTGCTGCTAATGCGGAGAGGTTCCATCATCTGGGTTATCTGTAACACAGAGATTTATTGCTTCAAATTGTCAAGGCAAAAAGAAGAAGACAAAAGCAGCACAGATGCTATTTTTGCTTTCGCTCACTAAGACCTTTCCAATTTTAGGAATCCTTGCAAAATCTTCTGATGAAGCCATGTGTTATTATTAGTGTCAGTTCAGTGACATCTCTGTGCTTTAAGGTGAGCTGTGTTTTGGCAAAGCAGCAACCTGGTTGTGGTGACAGCTTTAAACAGGAGGAAGGACTAGGCTTGAGACAGCAAGCTAGTGAACTCAGAGCATCTGCTCCTCCCCCAGACTGTTTCTTTGTGTAGGGATGATGGAAGCCCTGAAAACCCTAATGTTTCAGGAGGACCTGAACTATGTCTCCAACTTTCCTGTCATCCAAACAACCCTACCTCTGAGAAGAACTGGAGAAGACTGTTATGTTCATGTGGCCTGTCTGCCTTTTGGTAGTCTTTGCTGTCATCCTCCCAGAGAGGCTCACTGAGCTCCAGCTCATGGTCTTCCTCTTGGCTGCTCTCCTCTAGTTTTTCTATGGCTGCCTCTTCAGTATTCCTCCAGCTCCCCACATCCAGGTCCAAGCTTGAATCCCATCTGAGAAGACACTGGAAGTCACTGTTCTCTGACTCGCTGGAAGACTCTGTCTCAGACTCCCACTGCACCCAGGCATGGCCCATCTGCAAACAAACATAAAGACAGAGACAGCAAGTTCTTTTCACCCTGATCCAGAACTGCAAAGTGCAGCTCATTTCCTGACATGCTAATAGATCCAAAGCATGGGAAGGGCTCCACGAGGCAAGCAGCCTACAACCTGAGCCCACACCTGGCATCTTGTGGCCAAGCTGTAGCTCTCCACAAGCTGCCATTTCAAAGCAGCTAAATTTCAGCCTTTCTAGTGCTTTTGCTGTGATCTCTCCCTGCCCAGGGCCCAGTGGGTTACTGTGCTTGGGAGATGCTGAACTGTTTAAGAGCTTTCAGCTTTGTCAGCTGCTACCTGTTTAAGGTGCCACAGGCATCCAGTAGCAAGCTCAAAGTCATGACAGGGCTCCTGAGCTGCTGACTGTTGTGAACACCTAGTTCAAGGACAAGTCAGAGAAATTTCCTTTACTGTCCCTTGGGAACTTTTTTATACTAGAAATAACTTGTAGCAAACTCTACAGATACTTTGTTTTGAGAGTGACAGATGTGATTTAGTTGGATGGTGGTATCTTTTATACCCGAGTCAGAAGAGTGATAAGGCAGAAACACAATCTGTGAGTGCACAATCACATACTGATGGGACAGTTCTACACATTTCAGAAAAGTTAGTGTTGTCTTAAGAAGGAAGAAACCATTAATTTAAATTCTGATCACTAGACCATGCTAAAGTGTCTCCTACTGCACAAGCCCACTACCATTTTTCTATGTCTGGGGAATTGTTTGCAGAGTCATGGTGACAACAGTACATGCCATTGGAAAAAGCTATATCCTGTCACTGGACTCAGCTGCCTGGATGCTGGACCTATGGAGAATTCTATGCATTAATTAGCAGTGCCTTTAGAGTTTTCAGTTAATTATGTACAACCTCATTTCTCCAGAGTTTTGAGCAAGTACATTTCCTACCAATTTCATTTTACATTCTCAGGACTGCTAGCACAGCACAATACACAGCTTTTGGCGAGTAAGAGGGAGAAATAAAGAATCCATCAGGTTTGGGATGAGAAAAATGTTTTGCTTATTTTATGAACATACAAGCAGAGCTGGGACCTAAAGAGCCATCCTTCTGAAACCTCTTTCAAGCTAACTTCAACAGAGGCAGATAGAATTTGATGAGGTAAGAGATAACACTCCTGCTCTCAGCTTCCAGCTGAAGGAGTTGAGAAAACTGATTTCATCTGACAAGTAACCAAATGCCTAAAGAGCTTTCTTGCCCCATCAGCAGAGCTGGCTGCACACTCAGAACCAGCCACTGCAGTGCGGCTGAAGAACAGAAAAGCCTTAGCTGAGGGTAATCCAATCACTTGTGATCATCTTTCTTTCCTCCAGATGAGAGGGATAAGCATTTTAAAAATTAAGAAGCCTAGGGAACTTGGGCATAAGCTTAGATTAAAAAGATCTTCAGCCTTATGTTCAGCTCTATTAAATCTTGGAAGACTCAAGATGCCAGAGTGGAGCAGCAGCATTAGTGCAAGACAAGCAGGATGAGTGAAATAATTACAGACTTATTAGTTCCATACCAATTCTATACAAAAAAATAAGCAACAAAAAGATAGACTTCAACTTTTAATTAAGAACTGCCTGACAGATCTTAATTATGTTGGCTACATAAGTCACTAGCAAGGAATCGTTACCAAATTGGAAAGTTTTAGTTTGCAGAGATCAGACACTGTGCAACCCTCAGTGATATGAGGAAAAGCTGTTAGAAAGAAAAAAGATGGCCTTTAAAAAGAGCTTACATGTCAAAACAAGAAAAATGATAAAAGCCAGTATTCTAGTAAATGAAATGTAGAACCCATAAAAAAGTAGGGAGAGAAAAAAAAAAAAAGAAAAAACCCAAAGAACCATTTGCTAAAGACATAAAAGCAAATAACAACAACAAACCTCATCAAAAACATCAGAAGCAGAGAACTGCCAGATGATCAGGGGGGATGACGCACAATCAGTGCCAAACATCTCAGTGGAAAATAGGGCCAGTTGGAAAAACCAAATTAATCACTGTTATCAGCAATTGCCACAGTGGAGATCACACAAGACTTTCTCTAGGGATGGGTCTGAGAGACTGTTTCTAATTAAAATGTCAACAGGGGAGGTTTCAGAACAATTTAAGAAGAGAGTAAAGCTTAGATTCAGGCGGGATTCATCCTAAAGGTTAAATATAACATGACCAAACCTATGCTGTGTAACCTGTTGCTTAAATTAGGCATAGCACAAGGAAAGCAGGAGGTCACGACTGCTATTCCCTGTAAAAGGGCAGGTGTTGGGAGAACAGCACAGCAAGCCTGAGCTCTGCACTAGACAGATTAGAATAAAGGATCAGGAAGAACAGGATTAGCAGCCAGAGGATGAGATGATGAATTGGGAAAAAGGCAGTGGTCTTCTGCAAAGGAAATGGGGACCTTGGATTTTTAAAGTTCTTAGACATCATTAAAGCATGAAAATGTCACCAGACAAGAGAAAAGGCTCTTTGAGGGAAAAATACCTGGTTAAGAGAAGAAATCAAGGGCAGGAACAAACTGCAGTGCTTTTCATAATGCAAGTAAGTTATCAGTAGGAAAAATAAAGGTCCTTCTATGTTTCAACTCAGTTTTCTAACATCAAAAGATGGGGAAGAGGTGGCAGAGGGATGGAGCCAAACTCTTCCCCGTGGCCAACAGTGAAAGGAGAGGAGGCAGCAATAACAATCTGCACCAAAGGAAATTCAGACTGGGTATGAGATAAATGCTTACTCCCTGAAGGTGGGTCAGCACTGAAACAAGTTGTAATCTTGGAGGTATTAAAAATCAGACTAAACTAAGCTCTGAGCAACCCAATCTATTTTTGACCTGGCCCTGCAGCTTGGAGTAGATAAATGCTCAGAGGTCCTTTCCAATTTAAATTATTCAGATATACCAGAAACCAAATCTGAACTTAAAAACCTCTTATCTCTGGAAATGGAGGCCATAACAATTAAAAACAAATTGTGTTTCCATTTTGGGACTGAAAATTAACCAGTAAACAAACCAAAGGATTTGGATTTCTAGAATAAAATGTAGAGTGACTCTTGGTGGAAATAGACTCAATAGGTGGTGGGACAAAGGGACACCTAATTTCAACACCAAACCTGTGAAAATCAAGGTAAGGAAACAATGCCTCTGGTCTTAATCGCAGTGACTCAGTTTCCTGCACCTTGTATGTCCAACAGCTGCACCCTGGGCATGCAGCACAAAGAGATGTAGAGCACTCAAAGCTGTTGCAAGCTTCAGGGAGGAAAATTATTATTGTTTGTTTCTTTCTTTGTTTTTTTTTCCACCCCCTAGAAGGTAATGGGAAAAAAAGTATGCAAGTTTCATTTCACAGGACATACAAACAGAAAATAAGCAAACTGTCACAGAGAACTCAAACCTCAGTTAAGCATCCATGTTACTGGGTAAAAGTCACTTGGGTGCCGTGTGGTAACTTGAAAAGTGTTACATCTGCAGATACACCAGACAAGTATGCATGCTTGTACAACCCCAGGGTTCCTCCCTCACTGCAGAGAGCTGTGATGCTCAGTACACTACATACTGTACACTGGATTTGTTCCCAGATTTTAATATACATACACATTTACACACCACTAGTAAAAATCTGTACACTTCACATTACAGTACATACGAGCCACCAGTTGCTAGCTAACACCAGAACACTGATGAAGCCCAGGACGACTGCCCTAAAACAGGCAGGGGGGCTAGTCTTCCTCTCCAGGGAAGTTTCTTTGGGTTACACATTCCGATGAGACACTGTTTTCCAGAGGGGCAACTGAAGAAGGTGGACCAGGTCCCAGAAATGGACCTGCAGCTTTTCTTCCTCCTCCAACAGTTGTTAGCAGCATCTTGCTTGCACTCAGCTCTGGATGGGGTTTTGTCTGCCTGCAGTATCATTTCTTCATCTTCATGTCTGCCTCGATGGCACAGCGACGCCCTCTGGTGCCTCCATCCTAGTCACAAGGCAAACAGAAAGAGTTATGCAATCCTGAAAAAAACACTACCTCCAGCTCTTGGGGAGGCAAAGAACTGTGCATCTCTACCAGCTTCTCATGCCTTCCTAACACGAGAAAGTGAAGCTGCCCTAAGGCGGCCTGGGGAAGCCTGCCTACAGACCTACCTAAAATTCACTCTGGATGCAGCACAGGTGCTGGGACTGGCAGCATCTCTGTGTGCTGCTGGCAACCAGGGCAGAGAGAGGCTCTTGCCCAGACAGATGTCTGGAGCCTGTATAGTGCAGACTTTCTCCTAAGTGGCAGATTCTACTTTGGGTCTTAAGGTGGGAAGAGGAAACAGCTGACTAACCTACCTTATCAGCTGCTGATCCCTACGGGAAGTGCTCCTCCAGTTGAGTGACCCTGGCACTAGCTCCCTAGTTTCTCCGCACAGCTCCTTTCCATGAGCAGGAGGCGAGCTGAGAGCTTCCTTTGATCCGCTGCCCTCTCTCTCTGGCTGACTTGCTGACTCTCACGGAGTACTCCTCTGTCTTTAGATATATGCGAGAGAAAATAACAACTCTCCATCTTCCTCGCCTCTCTCCTGCCCACAACTCAGAGACTTGGGTTTTCCTGGAGAGAATATTTTTTCAAACACTTCCAGATCACCACAGGCATAGACCAAGAGATTTATTTCTGTGAAGTATCATATTTGCTTTCTTGACCATGAATGGTAAGGGAGTACACAGATGAGGCCTCACTTTCCCAAGACCTTTTGTACTGTCTTGAACGTGTGGAAGGGGCAGCTGTATAAGCATGAGAGATGTGGGAACTACGGTACTGCACCACTTGGTCTGTCTTCCCACTTACATGGAAAAAAAAAGCAGGAGAGAAGTTGTGGAAAAAAGCAAAGGCAGATGACAAAACAAGAACACTTGGAACCAGAAGAAAACACTGAAGCCCCTCCCACTCACCCACGCTGAGAATAAGGGACTGAGATGTTTCCTCTCTAATGATCATGGTTGTACAGTCCCTAAGTTAAATACACAGTACTGCAAGGCTAAGGATGCTGTGACAGTGCAGTGATCACCAAGGCAAGGAGCAGAGCATGTTGCCAGCAGTACTGCAGTACCTGCTGCAGCCTTTCAATACTTACAAAGAGAGAGAGAAGGAAGGCAGGAGAGCCCATGGGGACACTGTCCTGTTAAAAGGCCAAACAGAAGGACTTATCAGGTATGGAAATGCACACACCACAAAGAAGCACTGAGCCCACACATGAGCAGATAAAAACACGTGTCCCGCTCCCCTTCCCGTGTGGCACCAGTCTTATGTAGCAGGAACATAAAAACAGACAAAAGAGGAATACTGCGAGAGTCAGAACGCTAGGAAAGGGACATTCCCTCCTCAGCCATGGCAAGGCCTGGTCTACCAAACAATTTCTGCACTGTGCAGCTGGCACTAGAACTAAGCAGGCAGTCCTTGCTGCCAGAATGGCACACCAGCTGGGAGGACTTGAGATCACTTAATCCAAGTTTGGATGTGTCTTTACCAAATAAAGAACCCAAACAAACCAACACTGCTATTAGTTTAGACCAACGTGGAAGTCAAAGATTCTCTGCTGTGTTTTACACAGCAAACCAGCCTGGAGTGATTCCATGGTTCTACAAATCTAACTAGGAAGCAAAGGTCATGGCAGAGGCCAGTCTTCAATTCTCTGCACCTCACCTGCCTGCCATATCGTGCCTCTTCCAATACTCTGTTCATTTCCCCGACAGTTTTAGTCACCTGTTTTTAAAAACAGGGAACAGAACTCATAAGTTTACAAAGAAACCTCCTGAGACCTGATGTGGGATGATGTACAGCTCCAGAGCTGTAATCTAGTCAATGGACACATTTAAAGAAAAATTTCTGCAGATTAAGATGCTGGAGCCATTGCAAGCTCAAAAAACATTCTGCCTCTTTGGCATGGGAACTTCATGGAGTACCTTGGGATCGTTCAAACGATACCAACTGCCCTTCCACAGCGTGCAGCATTCTCACCTTCTCTGAAGCATCCTGCTTGCGAGTGGAGTCTCGCCCACGCAGGCTCTTCGCACTGATCCCTGACTCCGATGTTTGCATGATCAGTTGTGTGGCCAGAAATTGCTGCAAGGAAACCACACTCTGTTAAGATTCTCAGGCAAAACAAGCTTGGTTAGTATGTGTCAGTTAAATATCACAAACCACAAGCTGGAAATGATTGGGTCAGAGGCAGTTTCAGTTCCGTCAGCTGCTCAGAATAAGTTCCCCTATTTACCTCAGAAGCCACAAGTCCTGAGGAACTATAAAACCCTAGATCAAACTCTGCCAGTTGGGACATGCTAGCGCAGGAAATTTTAAATGGCATATATTAACAAGACAGTTTCATGCACACTTTATACCAGCATAAATGAGCACAGCCACCAAAAGAAGCAATTGCGTACCCTGTCATTCACCATTCCTGTTGCTTCTGTTCATGAACCACACCCTGTTTTTTTGCTGGCCTAAGCATTTCCCTGAAGGAAACTAAGTTTGAAATTGGCCTGGGCTGTACCTACAAAATGTTTTGTTGCATTAGTTTTAACTTAGCCACAATATAGTTCACCACAAACACCTGACATAGTACAAGAGAGATTCAGGGACAGATGGGCCTACTTCACGCAAAGACACTGATTGGAACTGTGGTCTTACACCCAAAAGTCTTCCCCACAGCTATGGGCCAAGGCAGGCTTTCCGGCCTCAGCTCAGTGCTTTACCTGGATCTGCTCTAGGACATCTCGCTGCATCTCCACAGCCATGTGGTACACATCGTGGTCAGAGCTATTGTACATAACTGCATTTTGGAACATCAGCATAATGTCACGCTGGAACTCAGCTGTGGTTCGTATCAGCCCGTTCTCAATGTTCTTTTTGATGGTAGATAAATCCATTGGCCTATTAAAAAAAAAAAAAAAAAAAAAAAAGAGGCAACAAATGTCAAAATAGAAATATTTAACTCTTTCCCCACTCTTTTGTAAACAGCCTTGGGCCTGTATCATGTCTAGTTAGACCATTTATTTAACCGAGCCAAACAGGTTCTCCCCAACACAGGCTGTGTTCCTGAGTACAAGGGCCTTGGGTCAGATGATACAAATAGTCCAGCAGTTACCCTGAATGGTAACAACAGTGTGACAGATGCCTCAGGAGAGGCAATTGCCTTCTCCAGGCATCACTAAAGGAGACACTAAAGAGCCAGAGCTGCAGCTGCTGAACTGTTTAGAAGAGATTTTGGAGGCTAGCAGGGGATTTTGGTAATATTTCCAGATCAGTCCACTATCTGGGAAAGTAAAAAATGCTGATTAAAAAAGGTAAGCCTTTGGAATTTCAAAAATTCCTTGGAGAGAAACTGGGAGAAGCAGATCAGTCACATATCACCTTACTGATAAAAAATGTTCTGTGTCAGTGTTCTTCATTCAAAGACAGGGCTATGTAGACATGTTACTGAAGAGGAGCCTTTTCTTGTGGGAACTTTTATCTGACTATATTATGCTAGGAAAAAAAAAAAAGTATCAAGTCTTGCAGTCTGCATGGCAGAACAAAAACTACGTAATTCCTGACAGAAATCACAAATCACATATACAGACTTCTACTGACAGAAGACTGCTGAGACTCACCTCTGAACAATACTGTGGTAGCCTGGTGCTATATCATCAGTTACAGGCTGGAGGAACACATTGGCATACCTGCAGAGAGAAGGTATCCACTTAGTGCCCTGTCCCTCCTGGCAAACTTCTGTTTCATGATCATGTTTATTTTTCTGCTACCAGTAACAGTATGATTCACCATCTCCGGGTACCAAGGCAGATAAGCCTCTGAGATAGGAGAGCGGAGATTGTCTAGAATTAGTAACTTCTTTCTGCCAGTTCTCAAGACAACAAACTCACCTGTGATTGGCTGCTGCTCTCCAAACCAGCATGATGGCTTTCTTCCAGATCTTCTGGGCCTGTATTGCTTCCTGGTCCTCACTGCACACAGAGCTGGGAAGAACAGAACATGACTTCCTTCATGAGTCTGCTTACTGCCTTGGAGCAGAAATCTTATCGTTTACTTTGCCTGTGACACACCTACACTATGCCATGACAGACAGAAAGCAAAATGGGCTCTGGTACTACAGTGCTGCCTGCACACGTGTGCTTGCGAGCAAAGGGAACCAGGCAAATCCTCCTCAAGCTCCCCCTTTGGAGCCACTCGGTCAGTGGACAGAGAGTGTGGGCCTGGCACCCACCCCTGGGAGCTCCGCCAGTACTCACAACTGCGAGGAGGCCGGGCTGCTGGGGATGGAGTCGGCCAGCGCGTGAGACTGCAAAGGCGCGTTGTGGACGCTGAAGCCGTCATCGCTCTCGCTCACGGGGGGCTCGTTATCCATCTCTGATAGGTATCCCTCACCCTGATCTTCTTCTTTGGGTTCCTCCAAACTGGCAGCCTCGCTGGCACCATCCTCATCATCCTCTTCTCCCTGCCCATCCTGAAACACAGAGTTTGTGAGTCTGCAGAGCCAGCTACAGCAGCAACTCAGAGCCTCCAAAGCAACTATGTTTGAGCTAGCAAAGTGATTTTCTTGCTATGCTGCTGACAACTGTACAGTCCAAGTCGCTGTATCCTGCCCTGCCTCCCCACGCAGACACAGAAACACACAGCTTTATAGCACCTGAAGCAGTGTCCCCTTTAGCTGCAACTACCCACTTCTCAGTGCAGAAAGCTGAAGACAATCTCTGCTTTTCAGCAGATGGAAGCTAGGAAGCAGCAGTGGTGAGATGTTAGCAATAAACTTGAGGTGACTGCAAATTGAGAATTACCTTCATTTGACTCCTAAACAGGGCTTGTGCCTCTTCCTTCATTGACTCTGTGAAAGAAAGAAAAGCAGAAAGGTTGATTCTCCAAAGCAGTCTTCCTTAAAAAAGCTCCTACACCAATGTCTACTGTCCTGCAGTAATTACCACTGGTCCTACATGTATCTTTTCTCCCTCCTCCCCAAAAAACCTGAACCAGATCACTGACAACTATCCAGCTAATAATGTTGCATGTAAAAGATTTCCTAGCTGAATTAAGTTACCTGACAGCTCAAATTTGTGCTGAACATCAGCCTGTGAGGAGTCTTCACTCACATTTGGGACTTGTGGAGGGGATGAATCATCATCAGGTGGGGTCTGGAGGGAAGAGAAATGCACAAATCTAGATGTTTGTGTCAGCTTACTTCAGTGAAGGTGTGGGCACATCTCACTCACCCTAACCTAACTCAAGGAAACGAAGTTCACTGAGCACCTTCCCAACAGCAATTCTGCACGTGGGTGTGGGGAGTTACACAGAGATACTGCCTAAAGCAGAGAGCTCCTCTGCAGATCAAACAGATCAGCAGCATGACTCCCAAGAAAACAGTCAGTCACATTCATTGAAGGATCACCTTCAACCCAGCAGACATCCTTCCTCTAAACTTCTACCTGTCACAACTGCTCCTTCTTTCCCCACACCAGTTCCAGACAGCCTCTCTGCTCACATACCTCTGTCTTCACTGTATTGTGCACTGCATCTTCTCCTTTGGCCGATTCTATCTCGATTTCGGAAGTCTCTCCTGCTGCTACAGCTGCTCTTTGATCCTCTTCTATCTCTTGACTTCTGAGCTCTGGTGTTTCTGTCCCTCTTGCAGTTGCTGGCATAGTTTCCTCAGGGACCAACTGATTCTGCTCTACAGGTTCTGTCTTTATTTCTGATCCCAGCTCGCCAATGCCCATTAGGTCTCGAATTCCCTTTGCCTCTGGCTCCTCACACTCCAGTCTCTCCTGCTTCACAGTCACAGACACTTGGGCTATCTGGGCTTGTTTCTCATGCTCCTGACGGATTGAGTGTTCCCATGGGCCAGGCAGGGTCTGAGGGTCATCACTATCTTCACAGAAAGAAGACAGAGCAGCTTCAACAACTGCTGCATCCAGGACTTCAGGGTGGTCATCTACCTTCATTGCCAAAACAAACACATAGCAGCACAGGCCAAGGTCAGAAAGAAGGATTAAAAAATGTTCTTGTTATCTGGTAATGAGTCAATTGTGGAAAACTCAGTGTGATGACTTTACAGTGTTGCCTTTCACAGCCAGACTTTTATCACACCTTGTGGAGTCTCCCTTGGAGCTTGTTTTGGAAATACAGCACTCCTGGAATGCAAGCTGCAAGCAGTGCTCCTTTGCCAAGGAAGTGACCCAAACCATACCCAACACGAGGAAGAAAGAGATTTCTTTCTGTACTCTGGAGGACCAGGATAAACTTAACAGACTAGCAGCAATGGTGTCACAGGGTCATTTCCTACCGATCTGGACAACAGTGGTAAGCATGTGCATTTTGGAATATTTATTTCTGGCTAGTTTTAACTAACTACATTGGTAAACAGTATCACTTGAGATTAACCTAACTGGATGTAGAGCAAAAGGCACTGGCACTTGGCTTTGCCTATTTACCTTGTCCTCAATGATGGCTATAATATTTCCAACAGTATCAAAGTCCAGCTCTTCCCCTGTATAGGACACTGCAATATCCATTTTCTCAGCCAAATCCAGATCTTCTTTCCCATCCATGCAGTGATCTTTGGAAGACCCTGCAGCGCTGCCAGCCCCAGAACCCAGGCACTCTTTTTTGATGGAATCAATGATCATGGATATTTCACTGCTGTCCATTGACACTGTTACGGTATGGGAATCAGCCACTGCCTCCATGGAAACACAGGCCTCTGGCTGGCTCACTGCACAAGGATAAGAGTAACAGTCAGAGACCAATCTGGAGAAGTCAAGACCACATAAACAAATACTGAAGTGGGCAAGACCAAGCACCAACCCAAAGCATCCCAAGTCCACCCACAACAGCACAGCTTGGAAAAACAGAAGATAAATCCTAGTTTGCTTAACAACAGTAAAGTGAGATTCCAGCCCTTGAACCACAATCCATTAGCACTCCCACCCCCACCCAGAAAATCCTGTTTAAAACCATCTGTTTTCTCCAGAACCCAGCTGTAACTGTCCTTTCAGCAAGGACAGTGATTCAGAGGTGATCAAAGGCCAGCGGAGAGCTCTCCGGGTGCTGATCCCAAGGAAGTTCTGCTTTCCAGCAGTGCATGACCTACGAGTGCGTAGTTCAGGAACGCACCTGTGGCTACGCTTTCTGGAGCTGCAGCTGGTGGCACAACGGATGGTGCTGACAGCGTGGGCATCATGACAATGGTTGCCTGGGGCACAGGCTCTACGGGGGGTGGCAGGAGTTTAGCTGGAGGTTCGCTGGCAACAGCGGAGAAGGAAGCAAGAGGTGAGGTGAACTGTGCAGGACCAGCTTCTAAAAGCCGGGAAAGCGTAGGAGCACCTAACAGAGAGTACAAGGGAAAAGCACATGAGCAAGAAGCAGCCACCACTGAAGTCCACAAAGCCACCACTGGGTTCTTCACTGTCTGGTGGCTTCTTCTGGGAAAAGACACTGAGATGTACTTATGAACGGTCCCAAAAGCTATAGGGAGAATCTGCAACCAAAATGCATGACTCCTTTGTGTATGCAGTCTGAGCCAGTCAGACAGACTACAGGACACAGTGGAAGGGCTGGACAGGCTAAGCCACACATGCAGAGAGATGCCCTTCCAAAGGCTCATCCCAACACAATTACAGGAAATCTGAGGAACAGTGCTGAGAGAGCCACACGAGGCAAGCCAAGACAAACAGTCACCACAGGAGCTGGAAGGGAACAGAAGGGATCTCTTTGCAGGTCTTTCCTGGAGAATTCTTCTTATAGCAAAGGTTGCCACTCAGCTGTAATTTCCAGACTGAATTTACTGAACTGTCTGGACCAAATTAAAAGGTCTTAATTAATAGATATGGATAAGGAAAGTGAGAATATTCATATGGAATTCTATATGAATGAATGGCACAAATCTTCAGTTGCAGACAATGTAATTAAACACTGGTTAGCATGAGCTGAGAAGAAACATAGCATAGAAACTGTAGGCAGGCTGCTCTGAAAAGGCCCAATGCAGAGACTCCTGCACCATCTGTCTCACTTTCTGCTCTGTGCAACTCACTCAGGAGCTCACAGCCCACTGTGATCTAATCCTCAATGGACCTCTAAGCTAAAGCAGAGCTAAGACATTTGAGTCCTCCAGATTTACATGGAGCTGTAGTTTGACACAGAGGCAATCTGTTACCAGACCATTTTTTCCCAATTCCACGTCAACTAACCCTTTCTTTCTACACTGAAATGTCTGGTACTAGCCAGGACCAGGATCACAGGAAGTCTGATTGTTTTAGTAATTTTAAATGAAAGCACTTTTTTTTTTTCTGTAAAAAAGCAGAGGGACAGGGATACAGAAATTGGAATGCAACTAATAAAGAAGCCCCCAAACCAGCCAGACCACAGAGAGTCTCTCCCCAAAGAGAATTCACAGAGCAGTCTGAAGGAACATCTAAAGGGAGAATTGTACAGGGAGAGTCCCAAGTTACCTGAAGCAGCAGGAGATGCAGGGACAGCACCAGGTGCTGACTGCATTTCCCCACTGTGCAGCACTGGAAGGACACTTCCTACCTCCAGCAGGACTCCCGAGCTGTTCATGTGACCAGAAGCCACTGCCATTTCATTTTCACCAACCTGCCAAAGGAGGACACAACTGAAGTTCCTGGAGATACCACCACACCCGTGTTTCTCTTAGGTACCTCCATGAAAATATCCATCATTTGCTGTCCCAGCATTTCTTCAGCACTTTTTTATCCAGTCTAGTCCCTGCCTGAGGCCCCTTATACAAGCGCACAACATGACAGTGTGAAACTATTTTTGGTTCTGTACAATTTGCTACAGTACAGCTACAGTGCCACCTGCCTTTGAAGTGAGGCCACATACATTTTTGTTCTACCTTAGTTCTTCTGTTCAAGGATCTCACAATCCTTTACAGTCTCTCTACCCCTGAGATATCATGGAATTAGCCTTTCTTTTGAACTGAAAGTGAAGCACCAAGATGGACAGTAACTCTATCACAGATACACAGTAAACCTAAAATGGACCTTGAAGCAGATATGAAACAAGTCCTGATGATACAAATAAAACCCGCTCTTCCACAGATTTACTTGCTCCACCCTATGTGATATTGCATCCTGCAAACATAGAACCCATGGGTCATCTACCACAGCTAACAAATAGAAAAGACCCCATATCTGACTATTTAAAAAAAAAATAAAAAAAAATCAACAGTAATAGACCTGTTCCATCAAACAAGTACTAACACAGGGAAACCGAGCCATGGGGAAGATGATAGCTACTTTTAGGCTGGGCCCTGAACAGTGTCGATAGTGGTTGTCTGTCTAAGACTCCCAGAGTCACTAACACCAGAATTAGGTTGTCATCACAAGTCATTTTAATAACTGTCTACAATTAGGAGAAAAATGGAAAACTTCAACAGTGGTCATAAACCCCATTACAAGACTCTACTTCTATGCTAAGACCCATGACAAATACTGAAGCACAGTGTCCTGCCAAGATGTAAAGAAGAACTGTGATCCCCAAGTAGAAATAGTCAAGAACCTTCCCCAGAGGCTGATCAGGATGATGCTGACCAATATGCTCTCTCCCTTGGGAGAATGGTTTCCTCTAACAAAGCCTGCAACTCCAATTCCTTATGCCTGAGGGGAGACAGCTTGTCCTATGTCCTGCACCCACAGTACTGCCGGGAAAGGTCTCACCTCTGTGGCTCACAGGGGTAACTGTATCTCTCAGATACCACTTCTGTTAGGACTCTCACAAAAATGGTATGGCTTTTAAAAAGCCTTTGCAGCTACCCCTGTTTCAGAGGAGCAAATTGTGTGCTTTCATATATGAGCAGAGAGCACCATACCAGCCTGGGGCTTGTGGGCAGGAGACTGCCTTTCTTCAGCAGCTCTGAGAGCAGAGGGGAAGGAGGCGGAGTTGCTTTTTGTCCTAGCATCTTTTTCTGGGGTGAATCGTCAGTGACTGGGGTCATGGGGGCATCCAGGGGAGCAGAGCCTGGAGGGGTGTCAGGGATTCCAATGAAGGAGGCAACTGGGGTGCTGGGCAATGTCCCTGGAGTGACCTGAGAAAGAGAAAAACCACACTGTTCAAAGCCACACTCCACCACACAGACTAGCCCCACTTGCTCCTTCCCCCAAGAGCATCAATCCAGCACACCAAACACCTACTCCAGGCACAGGCTTTAACCCTGTCCCTGCCCTGCAGCACCATTTCCAGACACACAAAGTAGACTGCCTGGGCAACCCTCTGATGCCCTTAAACAGCCTTTGATCCAAGCACCTGATCATCACAGACATGGGAAAGGACACATATCTCTAGCAGCACTGTACAGCAGCCACACAACAGCACTACCACAGTCAGAAGTCTGCAAAACAAGGCATGGGCTTCTCCCCAGACTCCTCTTCCACTACAGATGCAGAGCCCCTTGTTCCAGGCTGGTCTTTCCCTTACCATGGGAAGGATCCTTACCCCTGGACTAGCCTCATCCACAGCAGGCTGGGACAGATCTCCCAGGGCATAGTCTCCCCCTGGGGAGGTTGAGCCTGCAGGGGAACGAACCATCACCCCTGTTAATCGTCGTGGTGGGTTCTTAATGGCCTGACGAGCTAGAAAAGAACAGGAAAAAAATAGTGAGATTCCACAATTCTGTCTTGAGCAGTTCCTGTTACCTCTGATTTTATCTTAATGAATCCTAAGAAAACAATTTATATTGTAGGAAGCTCTTGCACCACATTAGGCTCAATTCCCAAGTGAAACTAGCACTGGGTAATGCACTGTGATTTCAGATTTCCCTAACACTACCTCCCGCCACTGGTAGCTTAGTTCAATGAATTGGCCTAATAATTATAAATTATTTATTAACATCCAGAACAAGTCTCTTTTTCTTTTATCTTTGGACAATCATAAACTTACAGGTAAAACACTACAGAGGTGACAAGCTTGACATTCTAACAGATCTCTGCATTTTGCCCTACTACACATACAGTGTTGGAAATAATATAATTTTTCTTTCCAAGCCCTAGAGTCACAGAATTAATCCTGAACATGGATGACTTGAGACTTAAGTATTTGTCAAATGTTCTTATGAACACATGCATCTCTCTGAGGAGTAAGCAAGCTCCTTTCCAGCTTACCCTGATAAGCAGCATCTGTAGCCTTCCTCTTGACTTCTGCTTCCTCCTCCTCCATTTTTTTCTTTCTGTATACAGAATCAAAACCAACTGTCACAGTGTCTCACTTCCCCTCCATACCTTCTCTGCAATCAGCTTACTGACCCCCACCCCATTATCTCCAGACACCAAAGACCTGCTTCTGTGGACTTGGGCTCAAATCCTAAAGAGGAAGGCAGAGCCAGAGGCCAGTCAGGGAACAACACACTTGGCATGAAATTTCACTTCCAGATAATTATCAAAATGGAGGAAGCAAGCATGACATTGCTAAACCATCACCAAGTTCTACACTGAAAAAACCCAATAGATGTTGCACACAAGCTGGTGCCCCCCAGTCTAAACTGAATCCACCCTGAGAAGCCAATGCATCTGTCCAGCTGTCCTGTTCTCTAACCCAACACACATAGGTTAGACTGTGACTCACAGACAGCATCAGGCAACTACAATCTCAGAATAAAGCATAACAAGGAAGTAATTAAATAACCTACATCATAATCTCATTGCACAGCTCCTCCAGTCTGTTATCCATGTGTCCAGCCTGGATCAACTCTGCATCTTTCTTGAGTTGCCTGTAATGAGAAAATCTTCTTACTCAGCACTAAACTGTAAGACCTAAGCAGCATTTTCACCATCCCACTTCAGCAACCTTTTCAAGACAAGATTCTCGGGTGCAGCCTAGCTAAACTCCTCTCCCACATACCTGTATTTCTCCTGGGTTTCTTTAATCATTTTCTTCAATTCCTCAACTCGTTCTGCAGTCAGTTTCCTCACAATAACATCTTCCACAGTTTCAACAACTTCTCCCTTCTCACCACGTTTTCTCCTGCAGAGTAAAACAAAACAGTTCAGACATGAAACACAGACAACCCCACTTTTACTTTCAGAAACGGCTGCTGTCTTTCCTGACACAAACGTGCATTAAAAAAATCCCCAGAACAACCTCTTCTTCCAATTTCTCTTGAATTACATTGGACAGCACAATGTTCAAATAATCTCCTCCTCGAAAATTCATCTAATTCTTAAATGTGTCCATCATTAAAGACTCCAAGAAAAAATCAAAGATGGAAGCCCACTGCAAATTTTCAACCTGAAAAATATGAATCATTTGCTTTCAGAGAAGGCTCATACTACCCATGAAGTAACATGGGTTTTTTTCCTTAATAATTATACTAAGTCCTTTGTTTTTGTAATTAGTGATGAAGCTCATTCAGCACCATTGCAAACAAATATTACTTTTAAACTTGTGCCTTTAATTTGATGTGAAGTATCAAAAATAAAGTGTCTGGTTTTAGAAGTGATAAACATCCGAGACCATAAAGCTGTAATGATGGTGCTGATAAGAAGTCTGTAAGAAAATACTGCAAAATAGAGGCAATACAAAAAGTTTCCCCTTCTTGCTCTTGCTGTCTTTGCTAGCCCTTTTATGAATGATAATTTTATGTGTAGAGCTTCTAATAATTAAGACTAATATGCAGTTTTATTCTGGCCAAATAAACATTTATTTTTGCCACATGAAGTCCCAAATGCACACTGCAACTCTTACAAATGGAGCAACGGCAAAGAGTTACCCTGCCAGGTGTTGTAACAACAGTTGGGACATATGGAAGACACTGACAAATTCAGTGACCAGTTTTAGCACCATGTAATTCTTTGGCCTTAAGAAAAAAAGAAGACAAGATAAGGAGATTTGGGATGTTCTAAGAAGTACCTGGGACTTGCCAATCTCCCCCATCTGCCATACCCTTATCCCACTGTCCACCTGTGCCAACTCTCACAGCTGCACTTCCTTGTTCCTCTATACTCCTGGGGAGCACATTATTCGCTCCTTTGCTCTAAGAACTGACCAGTCCATTCAAAATTGCTGCAGACTGCACTTGCATCAGACTTTGTACTCACTTAGGGGTCTCCGTAGTCTCCAAGAGTTCTGAATACTGAGACGCACAGTGCTAAGAAGAAACAAAGTCAGAAGACACCAAAGAGTCAGCAACAAAGCACACAAGACAGTTCTACTTCAGTGGAGGTCTAACACTTCAGAACATATCTGAGAACACATCTGACAGTCTTCTCCAGACCTCCCTCCGTGGCTGCAATTTTGTGCAGTGCAAAGAGAGGAGGTAGATTCACTCTCTGACTCTAGCTCTGCCCAGGCTGATCTCCAAATAATGCTACAGATGGTCTGAACTAATAACTTAGAAATCAAAGCAATAAAACATGATTGGGGAAACTGTGGCTGTAATGTTTGTCTATGAATGGAAATGAAAAATAATTAATTGGAGAAGACAATATAATATTTTATCAAGGCCAGTTTCATAGCTTAACAAAACCAAAAAGCAACATAAAACTCCCAGTGTCTCCTCTGTTGATTCCCTTAATCTCTGTATCCTTTGTAGAAAAAATCCCAGGTGCTTTCCCAAATAGCAGGGCTCACCAAAATATACAGGCACCCACAAATTTCTGGGGAAAGGAAGTCCACAGCTTAATTACATGCCTTGTGGAGATAAATCTCTTTAGGTTTGCTTTGAGCCTGCGTCCTGTTAGTCTTACTTAACAGCCTCTAAATCTTGCACTGGACAAAGCACTAACAATTAATTTACTATTTATTATAAATTATTTATTAATCCTAAATTTCATGTCATGTCTGATTATACTGCCAAGTGTCATGTCTCCTCTCATCCTTTTTTATGGCGAAGGCTTCCACCTTACATAGCCATTCCTTACAAGGAAGCTGTTTCATGTCTTTGATCACCCCAGTCTTTTTCTTTAACCTTATCCCACTGAACTGTTAAGTTCAAATTTCAGAAACAGAAAAAAAAAATTAATCTGATGTATACAAGCTCAATTTAAAAAAAAAAAAGTTCATTCTCTTAGGCAGCCACCTTACATATCCCATGTAGAATCCACTTTTTCCAGGACTCAAATTCCAGTTTCTTACCTTCTGGGAAAACCAGTCAGGTGGGCGTCCTGGCTCTGCAAAAGGTTTGATAGCTCTGCTGACTGAGACCCTACAAGAGAGAAATAGCAAATCCCTGTCAACTCACTATCTTCTCAACAAACCTGCAGAGAAAAGAGGATGACCTGTCTCAATGTTCATCACTTAAGAGTCCCCATAAATACATAAACTGGCCCATAAACAACAGAAACATAAACTGCTTTGTTAGGTAATTACTGAAGTACAGCCCTTAGACTCAACATTTTGCCTACTCCCAGAGAAACAATAGCTTCCAGCTTCCCTCTTTTGCTTTGAAAAGCAAGTTTCTAGATTCTGATAACACCACTACACCTTCACAAAAACTTTGGTGAGAGAAAAAAAGGAAGCAAAACAGAGCTACAAGTGCAGAAGCAATGCACAGGAGTCTCTTAACAAACATCCTCCTTGACTACAACTCACCTCTTCCCATTTACGTTGGAAAAATATTACTCTTTGTTCTGGTTAGTGACATGGGCTAATGGTAGACTTGGCAGTGCTGGGTTACTGGCTGGACTCTAGAGGTTTTTTCTAACTTATAAAACTCCATTATTAACAGACTTCTGTTTTCACACGTTAGTTATGAAAGGTTTCAAGTCTATTACTTCTGCCTTTAACGTCCCAACTTTGTTTTGCATAGAGTGTGCTGAAAATCGAAGTGTTTATGACTAGCTGTGGCACGTGGAACCAGCCCGGTGAACAGCCCCGCCCTGGAACAGCCCTAGCCGGGGCTCTTCCTCGGGAACTCGGTGCCTGCGCACAACCCCCACCTCACCGCTCACCAGTTCTGGTCCCCGCTACGCATGACGGACGAGGCCAGGCAGAGCTTCTCACGGATGGACCACGGCTCCGTGGGGCCGGCGCTCAGCAGCTTGTGCTCTGCCGGGAGAGGGGAAAGAGTGCACGGGCCTGAACCCCCCCGGGGACTCCAAACCTGATCCCGCGCCGCCGGCCGCTGGCCCCGCCCCCTGCGGCCCTGCCAGCCACACCCCGCCCCTCCCCGCGGCCGCTGGCCTCCCCCCCGCGGCACCGTTTCCTCCCGCCCCCTCCCTTCGGAACAGCTCAATTCTCCTCGGCGGGCCGTTCTCCTGCCCCTTCCCCTCTCCCGCGGGCCGCTGCTGCCCTCCTGCTCCTCGCCCCCTCTCCCGCCAAGCCCCACACTCACTGCCCGTCCCCGCCGCCATCTTCCACAACCGGCCCGAGGGAGCCGGGGCGGAGCTGCGCGCAAAGCCCGCTGGGAGGCGCGCGCACCCCAGAGCCGTCCCCGGGCACGCGGGCGAGCTGAGCGCTCGGGCCCCTCCCTTTGCCGCCCCACGTCGGGCGCTGATTGGCGGGCGGCCGAGCGCGGCCCCCCATTGGCGGAGCGGGCGGGCGGCGAGGTTTGAAACCGCGACGGCAGGGGCCGAGTGCTAGCTGCGAGCTGAGCGCGAGGTGGGGAGAGGGTGGGTTTGTGCTGTGCGGAGCAGCCCTGGGGGCCAGCTCATGCTCTTGTGGGTAAGGCCCCGTGTGGTGGTCTTTGGGGAGGGGGGAAGTTCTGTGTGGATGGTGGTCGTGGGATCGTCTGGGTGCTGTGGTCGGGCTGGTGGGGATCACTTATGGGGTGGTCTCTGCGCGTGTGTAGGGAGGGGTTCTATGCAATGGTCCGTAGGTGTAGGTGGTGGGCCTGGGGTCTCGTGCGGTGGTCCGTGGGTGTAGGCGGTATGTGTGGGGCGCTGAGGGGCTGTGTCCATTGGCAGGGAGGGTTCTGGATATCGGCCCGTTTGTGGGTGTGTGGCTATCCTAACGGGTGGATAGGTAGTGGTGCAAATTGCGTTAGCGGGGTGTGTGTGTAGGGTGCGAATTTGGGCTCCCGGGAGGCTTCTGCAGCATCGCCCTGTCCTCAGCGTGACTCTTTTTGTCCAGGAGCTGTGAAAGACGCCATGGCGCAAGTACTTGCCTCTCCGGGACAATTTTCTGATGAGGAAGTTTTAGCTTCCCCTGTTCTTGAGTCTACAGCAACAGTGTTTGGGGCTGATGTCCGCAAGGACCTGCTGTCAGAGTTCTCTGCCATCTCTCCAAATCTGGAGGGGTCCCAGCAGGTGAGATTCACAGATTCACAGATATTAGGGGTATTATATAAGATTGGAGCTCTTATGTAATAGTTTTGACTTGTGTATGCTATGTCTCTGTACAAAGCTTGTTGTGAGGGAAGGACAACTTTAAAAACTCTTTGGAAGAGTCTACAACAAAACGTTGTATTGGGGGGGAGTAGCTTCTGTTATAAGCAATGTACTCTTAAAAGCATAGCCATTAACTGTCTCTTAGGGTGGTGTTTGATGTGGGGGCTGGTTTTGGTGTCAGGTCGTTGGGCTGATTCTTTGGATAAATAAATGCTGGTGTGCCTGGAAATGCTTAAGAAAGGTCATGGTATTGCTGGGGATTTGGGGAAGAGGAAGGTGTTCATCAGTTACTGAGCACTAAGTGGGGTACCCACACGTGTTTTCCATGCTGTGGCTGTTAGTGTTCAAATGGATGGCTGTGTACTGCCTCTGGCTACTGTGCTTAACGTATGTTGTTTTTTTCAGGCTGTAGGTGAAAACAATAATGGAAAATTAAAGGTGTATCTGAGAGTTCGACCTTTGAAATCTACAGAAGTGGAAAAAGGGGAAGACCAGGTGAGACAGGGAATGAAGTGGTCTGAGCTGGTTTGCCTGGGTGCCTGCTGGGAGATGGTGTTATCCTTTGTTGTCTATGCCATGTTCTCTTGTAAGCCCCTATGAGATGGGGTTTTACATGTTTTCCAGGGCTGTGTCTGCATTGAGAATTCAGAGACCCTTCTTCTAAAAGCCCCTAAGGACTCCTTCACCATGCGGAGCACAGAACGTGGAGTGGGACAAGCAGCTCACAGGTTCTCTTTCACACAGGTAGGTAACTGGGACAAACATTCCATCAGGAGGGTTTTTGAGCATAAGTCTTACAGCTTGAAAAGCTGGCTTACTACTGCACACTGATTCCAATGCACTGTGTGAACTATGTAGTTTTATATAATACTCTGTACTTATTTCTGTTGCTGTTTCCCTAGCTTTTAGCTTTATAAGCTGATCTTGACAAATTTTTTTATTTAGGTTTTTTTTTTTGGCAGCAAATGCCAAACTCTTGCTTTGAGGCTCTAAACATGCTAAAGGCTGTTGTGGTATCACAATTCCCTGGATCAAGCAAGTGAACAGCTTGGGTTTTTTTAGGGAGCTTAAACTGGACTTACTGGTGGGTCTGTTGCTTGTGATGTGGCTAGTAGAAGGAACAAAGAATTATGTAATATCACTTGAACAACTACTAACAGTCAAAAGCTAGAAAATATCTACATGAGGCTATTTTTCATCGGTCTTGTTTGCAGATCTTTGGACCAGATGTGGGGCAGAAGCTGTTCTTTGATGAGACAATGAAGGAGGTGGTAAAAGATGTACTGAATGGGCAGAACTGGCTGGTTTATACCTATGGCATCACCAATTCAGGGAAGACTCACACTATCCAGGGTAAGAAAAGCACTAGGCAACCTGTTGAGAGAGTTATTTGCTTCTACATGTGAATCCTCAGCTTGCTGCTGTTCTTGCTTCAGGCAGCAACAAAGATGGGGGGATTCTGCCCCGCTCCTTAGCAGTCATCTTCAACAGCGTGGGCAGCTGGCTGTACCAAGCCATGGATCTGAAGCCTTTCCTCTCTAATGAGGTGATCTGTCTGGACAGCAGGCAGGTGAAACAGGAGGAAGCCAAGAAGCAGACTGTGCTGCGTGGTGGTCTGTGCGAGGTAAGCATGTGGCCTCTCAGAGGTTTAATAGTAATAGGGCAAGGATGGCGTGATGCTAACTACATGCTGGTGCTCTTTGTTTCCTTCCAGGATGACCTGTTAACCCCACTGAGGATGAGTCACAGTGCTGAATCTCAGCTCCGGGCCACCACCAGTGGCAGTTTTGATAGTGGAGTTGCTGGCCTCTCTTCATCTAGCCAACTCACCAACCATTCTGACAGCAGCCAGACAGAAGGTATGTCTGGAAGCCTGTTATGTGCTATCCACTTCTTGTTCGTGGAGGATGGGGGAATAAAGAGCAGCAGCTGTTTGGATGTTGCATTGTTGGTAAGGGAGCAAAGGTTCTGTTATCTCACAAATTTTCCATTTGAAAGATAACAATGTCAGGACTGAAGAAATCTGTACTTATATCTTGCCAGTATATGAAGAACTCATCACTGCAAAATAACTGAGACTTGTGAAATAAAAAGTTACTTGGCTCCCACTTAGTTCATTCAAGGGGTGTGGTTAATGAGCAGCTGAATGCCATGTGATAAGGAAATGGAAAGCAGGGTGCTGAAAGGGACATGGGCATGTTGCACTGAGTGCTTGTGGCCTGGCTTTCAAACCAGTAAATACTAGCTCGTGAAACATCAGGAGCATGGAGTGATTGAAGTAGTAAGGACTAAAGCTCCACTTACACTGGGAAAAGTTCACTTTTTAAATGTCCTATAAATTTGGAATAGAAATCAAGTATCTAAAAAGTCCTTACACAAAAAGGAGTGAAGAGACAATCTGAGCTATGGAGTGACTGTGCCATGGATTCTGTTTAAGCTGCTGCAACATGGTGATACTGTCAAAGGGAACTTCAGACTTTTTCACTGGGGACAGGCATTAGAGTAGGTCAAAATGGAAGGAGGTAATATGGAATAATTTGAGCCTGGGGCGGTGTTCCTGCTGAAGAAGAATATCTTGCTCTACAGCTAAAACATTCCAATTGGACTTATGAAAAGTTGCAGTGATGATTTTTTTATTTTTTTTTTATTTTTTTTCCTTCCCCCAGAACTGGGTCCTCGCTGGGCTGACTTGGATCATGTTTCACTCATCAACACAGAAGGCGTGCAGTTCTCCATCTGGGTTTCCTTCTTTGAGATTTACAATGAGTTAATCTATGACTTGTTGGAACCAGCTTTACCGGGACAGAACCGCAAGCGGCAGACACTGCGGCTCTGTGAAGACCAGACTGGCAACCCCTATGTGAAAGGTAGATTTACCTGAAAGGTGTTTTTAGTGGCCTGCTGGGGAGACTTGAGGACTGGGTGGGAAGGTGGCTTAGCAGTGATGTACTGGGGAGCACAATGCCCTCTATGACCCCTCAGAGGTTTTGGGATGTCTGCATTAAGGGAATGAGAAGTTAATCTCATGGAAATGCAGTGGTGAAATTGGGGTTGAGATAATTTTTTGCCAGTCTTCTAACTGCCTTGCCCAATGCGTGCCTGCTTTTCCAGATCTGAACTGGATCAACGTCCAGGATGCTGATGAGGCCTGGAAGCTCCTGAAATTGGGTCGGAAAAACCAGAGTTTTGCTAGCACTCACATGAACCAAAACTCCAGTCGCAGGTCTGAAATAGGAGGGAGTTGTTAAGGCAGAAATACAATTCTCTGGGGCTTTTAAAGGTTCCATGTCCTTTTATAATAAAAAAAAAAAATGTTTCTTTACAGTCACAGTGTCTTCTCCATTCGGATTCTGCACTTGCAGAGAGGTGGTAATGAAACTGTTTCAAAAATCAGCGAGTAAGTTTCATGCTCTTTAGCACTTTGTGTTCTCTGAGAACTCAACTTTCCTGTCTCTCTTGTTGTTGGTCTGGGCCATGGGAATTATCTTGAGAAAGGTCTTGTTGAAAGTACTTGGGAGGAGTAAATGCTCCCACTCTTAAGTCTCAAAACTGGGGAGTTTGTGAGGAGTGCTGCCAAGTACATCTTGATATAGTTCTAAGGCATTCTGAACACAGGTAAATGTGAGTGACCTTGCCCTTGCAGGCAGGCTGATCTGTGTGCTTCTAATGCCTGTTCCTGGGATATAGCTCTCTGGAAATGTCTCAGTACCTACAAAGTGGCTATCCTGAGGACTGGGAAAGGATCTTTGAACTTGACACCACAAAGCTCATGTTCATGTTATCACATCTAGCCCCTACACTTAGGCAGTCCCTTCTGTTCAGCAATAGCCTGTATGCCCAAAAAGAGCTTTCACTGCCCTTATGGGGAAGATGGAAAGGTGGGCAGGGTAGGTAAATTTGGGGTGTTAACTTGGATGCAACAGGACAAACCTAGTCATGTGAATATTGCCTGTGTTTCTCTGCAGGCTCTCCCTGTGTGACCTTGCAGGGTCAGAGCGCTGCAAAGACCAGAAAAGCGGGGACCGAATGAAAGAAGCGAACAACATCAACACCTCCCTCCACACGCTGGGCCGCTGCATTGCTGCCCTCCGCCAGAACCAACAGTCCAAGTGAGCACCCAGAACTCCAGAGGGAGGGTGTGGGAAGCCTGCTGTGCTTTCCCACAGGTTCACTCTTATCTCTCCCCACAGACTGAAGCAGACCATGGTTCCCTTCCGGGACAGCAAGTTAACTCGTGTGTTCCAGGGTTTCTTCACTGGACGTGGGCGCTCTTGCATGATTGTCAATATTAACCAGTGTGCATCTACATACGATGAAACTCTCTATGTAGCAAAGTTCTCGGCCATTGCCAGCCAGGTAAGCAGCACACACCAGGATCACGGCATGGTCAGGATAAATCCTGCCTCTGTGGGAATGGGCCCCTTTCCATCACAAGGCAAAATGAATGCTTGCAAGTGTTACTTGTGCTTCTCCAGTGGACTGTTACTTTTACAGTTATTTCCAGATTCTACTAAACTGTGAATGGGTTGACAGGTTGCAGAGAAGTGCTGTGTAAGACTATGAAACTTCCAGGCTTTGTGAACTTGCAATGTGATGGCCTTTCCTCCTTCAGCTTGTTCAGGTGCCTCCTACAAAGCTGGGACTTCCATCCATCCAGTCAATCATCAAAGAGCACAACAGGCGAATTAGCCAGGGTGCAGAGGCAATGTCAAAGGAAGAAGTAGAATCAGAAGGTGATAGGGAGGAGGAAGATGATGTCTCCATGTATGAGAAGGAGGTGGGTTGTGATTTTTTTATTATTTTTTTTTTTTACAGCTTTGTAAATGAGTAATATGTGTTGTAATGGGAGTTGTAATGTGTAAAAGGTGCAACCCTAGGCAGTGCAGTAGGAGCTATCCTCCAGAGCAGTCTCACCATCTGGAGTGTGTGTTGTTTAAGCCATTTCATGGGAGATGGGAATTGAGAGAAAACTTCACTTTGCAAGCGACTAGAAGGAAGAAGCCTCACTTTGCAAGCGACTAGAAGGATCACCCCAGCTTACAGATATAGGATCACCTAGTTTATTGTAGGTCATGATTCTGTTGTGTAGTATGTGCTATGGGAGTTTGTGGTGTTCTTGCAGGACTTGTTGCGTGCTGTGGAAGCTGCACGACAGTTGCTGGTGCAAAGGCAGCAGGAGAAGCTGGAACTAGAAATGCACCTGCGTGAGGAGATCTGTAACGAGATGCTAGAGCACATGCAACAGAAGGAGCAGTGGTGGAGGTACAGCTTATATTGATCCCTCTCCCTTTGTTCTGTGTGAGCTACAGTACCAAGAAAGACCAGGCCCTGACATGTAGTTATTTGCTCTTTCTGTAGCCAACATGTGGATGCTCAGAAGGAGCTGCTGGAGGAACTGTATGAGGATAAACTGAATAACCTGAAGGAGTCACTGACTGACTATTACCAGGAGGAGATTCAGGTTTGTTCAGAGCAATGAAATTACATCAGGAAAGTGGAGTGGGTTGGGAGGGGACTCGGCATACTCGAGTCCAAGTGACGTATGCAAACTTGAAAGGAAAGATTTGCTTTTTGTGGTATTTTTTTTTGTGAAATTATTTGATATTTGATCTTCAATTTTCACTTAGCTACTGCTGTATTTTCAGCCCTTAATCTGGAAGCTAATGTGCAACACTTGTGATAATTCTATTTGTTCAACATCACTCTCTACCCCCTCACTCTTCTTTTTTGCTAGTTGTTTGTTCTGCACTCTTCTGATTCATATAAGTTCTGAAAATTTCTTAATTGTGATGATGGGTATGGGCCTGTCTATATATTTCATGCCAAGGCACTGAGTGGCCTCTGGGACTTGTTGCAGGCTTCTCTGAAGATGCCAACTTTCAAAAAAATTCCTTGTCATTAGAGACTATAAAGGATGTCTTAGACTAACAGAAGGGCTCATTGTTTTCACTTAAAGGAATTTATAGGCTGAGTCCAATGTGTGAAGTGTTAAAGTCTCCTGGAAGAAATAAGTTGAAAGTTTCAGAAATGCTGTGTTAAGAAAATCTTGTTGAATATTTGAACAAACTTGTTTTCTAAGGAACGTGATGAGAAGATTGAGGAGCTCCAAAGTGCTCTGCAGGAAGCAAAACAAAAACTGGAGAGCCTGGACACTAAGCAAAGCGACTCGGGGCAAGGCTTGCGTCGATCAAAGAGAGTGGCTGCCTCATCTGTTCTGCAACAGGAGCTTGTAGATACTAAAGCCAAACTGGAGCAATGTCAAATGGAATTAAATACTGCAACAGCAGGTAAGGCAGTGATGCTGCTCTGGTTCTGATTTATGCCTGAGCAATCCTAGAAGGCTAGAGATACTTTTCTCAGTAGGATACATTGGATTCAGACATCCTGAAACCACTATTCTGAGCGGTAGATGAGAGGGGCATAATATGTTGGATGGATATGGTTTCTCTTCATATCCACATGAAAATGGACTTTAAGCAGAATGATGTCCCTGTTTAAATTCTGAAGTCACTTTTGTAACAAAGGGAGAAGCCTGTAATGTCTGTGCATATCTGCACAAGCTTAAAGTTTTTCTCAGCTTGTCTGTGGCATCTCATCTCAAGGTAAGACCTGACTTCAGGAAAACTGAAAGCTTGATGTCCTGTTCACTACTTTTTGTCTGTTCCTAGAGGTGCGCAAGTACCAGAAATTACTGGAGCCCCCTCCCTCTGCCAGACCAATTACTGTGGATGTAGACAGGAAACTGGAGGATGGACAGAAGGTAACTCAATCTGTGTTGGAGAGGAACGCTGGCAGGGGAAGGTTGTTGCCAGTTTAAATAGGGGTTTGGAGCTTCTGTTTCCAGGTTTTTAAGCAAACAGTTGAAATGGGTCTGAAAACAAACCTGACTAGAGGTGTGGAAGGTTGTGGTGTCTGTGATCCCAGAGTACCTCACTCAGACGGGATCCTCCCTTGGTACTGCATGTCTGAATTACCCTGGGTTGGCTTTGCTTGCAGAACAATGTCAAAAATAGCTCTCATTAAATTTCTTTCTCCCATAGAATGTCAGAATGCTGCGTTCAGAACTACATAAACTTGGGGAGTCTCTTCAGACTGCAGAGAGGGCATGCTGCCACAGCACGAGTGCAGGGAAACTGCGAGAAGTCCTCTCTATGTGTGATGAAATTCTGACTAGACAGGTAATACGTCTGTTTTGTTGTGAGTTGCACAGGAGAATTTAGTCTATGCATTTGCCATAATCAGCAGAATAAGCTAGGTACTTGTGATGCAAATAATTTTTTTCTAGACACATACTGCCTATTACATTAAGGGAGCTATTATTACTAATTTTCTCACTGGCTTTCAGACTGTATTCTTACCAATTGAGACCCAAATTGTCCCTGTTCAGTTAACTGACAGTCTGCACTTCAAGTAGAATCCAGAGCTCTCCTTTCCTTATCCACTTCACTGTATCTCATAGTAGCTATGGCAGCAGAGCTGCAGCAGGATGTATTCAGCCTTCTCTGAGCCTTACTGTTCTTGTTTTGTTATTGAACTGCTACACTGTTGACAGCTTTTATACATGGCCTTTCTTACACACCAGCTAGTGAATTTTGGCAAAGACAGTTTACCCTCCTCAGTTCATAGTAATTGGGGAGTTAGGCAGTTTATATCTAGATCTATAGATCTCCTTCCCTTCCTCAGGACCAAACACTGGCAGAACTGCAAAACAACATGATGCTGGTAAAACTAGACCTGCGGAAGAAGGCAGCTTGCATTGCTGAACAGTACCACACTGTGCACAAGCTCCAGGCTCCTCCATCATCTACTTTAAAGAAACGGTTCTGTGCCAACAGGGAGAACCTACAACCCAATCAACCTCCTGGTAAAAGGCCCTTCCTGCACAACCTTCTGTCATGTTCAGCAACCCGTTCAGCAACCCGTTCTGGTGCTGGTAGAGGGTGGCAACTTCGTTCAGTTGCTCTATGACTCTTCATAACACAGTCCCTGCCCCATTATTACTGGAACAGGGGGCAAATCCAATATAATATCTGTTTTTCTTTGTGTGCTTGTTTATTATTATTATAGCTGCTTGAGAGTTTATGTAAACGTTTTTAGATATGTATGTTTAAACTTTTAATTGATACCAAAGTGGACAAAATAACCTTTTGTAATTTAAACACTACCACAAGGTAAGTCTTTATATTTAAAGTTAATGCAGATGACAAAAACTGTTTAACAAAAGGACAAGTTAAAAATGACTTATCTTCAATTATGTTGGTGTGTAATTCAAGAATAAATTCACGAGATCCTCCTTGAAAGATTTTTTTTCCCTCCTTGAATTACAATCCTTTATTAAAGTATACACATTCTAGTTCAGGGCTGTTCTCTTGTATCTTGGCTTGCAATTCTGGCTCCAAGCGTGTTACAGACATAGAACTAAGTAAAAGAAACAGTGAAATTGTTATATAAAACAAGCACTTGAATGTAAAATAAGACTGATGATGCATCTGGTTAAAGTTCCTGGATTGTGAAAAGGGTTTTGCAAATTTAACTTCTTATGAAGGAATTCTGCTCACAGACCAGGAGCAAGTGAATCCCTGCTTAAAAGTCAATAAGATAGTCCACAGAGTCAAGAAAGGGATGTTGCTACTACCATCAGGGTAGGAATCTACCTACTTGAGGTTGTTGCTGGCAATAGAAACTTACCTTCTTAAAGGTGTTTTATTACATATAATGTATTTGGCTATTTAACTTACTCCCTGATTTTATACAGTGGAATAAAAGGTTTATTTCTGAGAGTCATCTCACAGTAAGTTAAGGTGCCAGATAATTTAAACCGCTCCAATTTTTAAATACAGTGTAAGGTCTATAATCTTCCTATGGAATGGAGAGCCCTGGTTAAAATAATTGTACCACACTTGCTATGCTAGTTTGTCAAGTCATCTTCAGGTATAGCCTAGTGACACTTATTTACCACACTTCTGTTCTCTGCCAGGCAGGGAAACAGATGGTCTCATATTGATTTGTTGTACTCAATTGCATCAGATGTGAATTAGGTATTGTTTTCTGGAAGTCAAAAACTACGTTAGTTGCTCAATATTTTAAGAACTTCAGCTCCAGCTTGCATTGTTTATGCTATATTTGGCAGCTTGTGAAGTTTAGACAACTACTAATAATATGAGAGGGATGACAATGTTGAATTTAAGAACCTGTTACTCAATTTGCAGTATGTATTATTGAATTACCATTCACCCCATCCATGTTTCATGATTTCAGCTATAACCAATATGATTTCAGCCAGAAACAACATAAAGACAGTTTTCAATACTGAGCTATTGGGTGTGTTAAAAAATTCTGGAAAAATATGAATCAAATTACAAATACGCACATAATCTGTATAAACAGAAGTTTTCAGATGAAAATAAAATGGTCTGACTGTATTTAATGGAGCCATAACATTACTGGACATTAATATTTCTTGGACCACTTTAGCCTTTTTTTATGAATCACTACAGTCATTCTTAACTCTGTACTATTAAGATCAAGATTCTGTGTGAAACTACTCCTCCCCACCCCTCATTTACAATCTCTATGTAGCTGCATTTCACACTGCTAGGAGTTTGTAAATAAATGAGCTAAGTTCAACTATTGTATGTTACTAATGTGTACAGATTTTCTGAGTAATCTCATGTTTATCCCACGTATTAGATGGGAATTAAGGGTGTATGCTCTACGAGACAATGACCACTTGTTTGCTTTTCTGCAGTATCTTGCATGTATCTGGAAGTGTAACATTAAAGTAAGAATAATGTAACAGTCATATGTACGTACCTTTTTTGAGGAAACAGTGCACAACACAGGGGTGTTGCAAACACGAGACTAGTGGAGACAAAAAATGGGTTTACAAGACTTAGGGTGCTAAAAAAAGAATTCAAAACCCTTATGTGTGTTTCTCATAGAATGCTAGGGCTGGGAAAGGACTTCAGGAGATTGAGTACAACCCCCCTGCCAGAGCAGCAACATGCTGGTAGGTAGGCCACCCAGGAACAGATCCAGCTGGGTCTTGAAAGTCTCCAGAGGAGATTTCACAAGATCTCTGGGCAGCCCCTTCCAGTGTTCCCTCACTTTTACAGTAAATAAGTTTTTCCTCAAGTTGAGGTGGAACTTCCCCTATTTCAGGTTGCTACCATTACCTCTTATCATGTGCCACAGCTGACAAGAGACTGGCCCCTTCTACTTGACAACCATCCTTCAGGCATTTGTAAACAATAAGATTCCCTCTCAGTCTTCTCCAGGCTAAAGAGCCTCATCTCTCTCAGCTTTTCCTCATAAGAGATGTTCCACACTACAACTGTGTGTATGATCATAATTTGATGTCCTCCCAGTATTTTGCATGACAAGATAAAATCACAGCAAACAAAACTCATTATTAACCAAATGTTTTAAGAATTCATCAATCTACAGAATTAGATTCCCATTACTATGTATGGAGGTAGCAAGCAAAGCATATTTTCTAATCAAGCTGCTATGTGCCATTTTTTTTCTTCCTCTACTGTTGTTGCAGCTTCATTATTTTTAACATGGTATTATCATATCACAGATATGGGAGTAAGTGCTTTAGCCTCATTAACTTTTTTTTCTTTAAACCATGTGCAAATATTGCTACCTCTTTTAAAACAGCAAACACAACCCAAAGAAACCACTTACCAAAATCCAACTAATCCAACTTGAATGGGAGCATTCATCCAAGGAAATCTCTGTTAAAAATGAACAGCACAGAGTGAGTATGGTGTATTTTCTACCCTTGCTTCCCACCTTCCTGCAATTCTTATATGGTAAGAGACAGACTGCACCTAAAAGACCCTTGGACATGGTGAAGGCAAAACAATTACCAGCATACCTTAAAGCTGAGCTCCACTTTAAAAGCCCAATCCCTTTGAAAAGTACTGAGCAAATTCCCGGTGCTATCTACATACACTGCTCTTCTCACTAAGTGTCCCTTAGAAATTCCAGCAGATAGCTGACTTTTATTTATGACCTGATCCTGAGTACCTGGGGCATTTCTCTGAGTCTCACAAGCCCACAGTGGATAGAGGTGCTGCAGTATCTACTAAGGGTACAGTGAATTTTACCCAGGCATCCCTAAGAAGAGTTAGGTCTGGTTACAGCTCCTCTCTCTTCAGTACAGTCAAAAGGTTCTGACTTCCAACTGGAGATGGACTTTGTGAGCAACAGCAACTGCAGCCACCAACCATAAATAAGGGAGGTGTCAAGGAAAAATGTAAGTTTGCCTCTTTGCCCTTTCTCCTGTCTTATTATTTTCTTTTTCATGTAGGAGCTTGTCCCTGTAGCAGAATCTGGTTAACTCCAGTTCTGCAGGAGTTCATCTTTTAAAAAGGCAAAAAGGATAGGAAGAATTAGGGAAACAAAACGGAGATAGCAACACATAATCTATGGATACATTTTTAGCATATTCCTCATTATTGTAACTTTTGCAGAACTTGAACATCTGCCAAGGAATTATAGTGTCTTGTAGGCCTTTATATGTTTTAGGAATCCACTTCCCACCATATTACAATTCTAGTTGAAATTAATTACTAATAAAATAAACCCAGACCTGTTTAAATGACATTGCTGCAATGGCCATCTGCTGCTACAATACAATCAGTTCCTCAAGTAAGCAGGACATACACAACCACTACAGTAACAGTAAGTTGATTTTAAACCAAAGCAGCTAATGAGTTAAAAATCATGTTACAGTGAATGATGCTTTCAACACAGATTTTTTTTTTTTTTCCTGCAAGAAGCATTTCTCAAGATGTAGAAGTTAGAGGGGAAACTGGTGAACAAAAGATGGATCCTATTTGAGAGCAGAAATAGAAATTTAGAAAGCTTGGCAGGACAAAGCTTGGTGCTAAGGAAGGTTACAGCAGCACAAGAGGCATGAAAAACAAGCCTGTGTGGATTAAACTTTCTCCAGAGCTTGAAGGAGAAGAAATGATGTAGATGCTTGCTTCTTTTTTTCCTGGAGTCAATCTGTAATCCCGAAAGGAGTGCAGGAAGAACTGTGCAATTCAGCAATAACCTGCAGCAATAACAAATGGAAAAGGACAGCAATAGCAAGAAGAATAAAGAGTGAAGGCAGCAATACTCCCCTGTTCTGGCCTTTCACTAAACACACCTTCATTTGACTCTCAGCTGCAAGAAACTCACTCAAAGTGCTTTACAGTTTGTATGTGGGAGAGGTCATGCCAAGAGATGGTGACAGTGGAAGCTGTAGGACTGTGGCATCAGTAAATTTTACCTGTACTTGGGAACACAAGTCACACTCCATGGCAAATGACTTCAGGCTGAGGAGAATTAGAGGAGAGGGAGGCTACACACTGCAGTGTGAGTGTGGGACCAGAGATACAGAACAGAAAAACCCAAACATGATTCTAACTGCAACGACTGCTGGAGGGTGTCATGACAGGAAGAGATGGTTTCATGCCTTTATCAGAATTGGTCACTGATCCCAGAGAGAGGCATTTACTAGCACAGACAATATAAACAACACTGGTGGAACATTTTTTGCCAAGGTGCTTCATCTGAATTACAGCTTCTACTTTGCAAGAATGTTACCAGATTGCACAAATCAAGAAAGCTAGTCAGCGAGGTAAAAATCTAACAGAGACGTCAACATTAAGAATTGGAGTCGTCCAGGAAACAATGTAAAACAATAAAACAAAACTCAAATCCAGTATGTACATCTCTACAAAGAGATAAAATGGAGAAGTACAAGACAGAAGAAGAGTTTACTGTGTTAGAGAATTATCATTTAACTCTGGAAGAAGAATTAGGATTTAATTTCCAGATGTCTTTATGGCATCTTTAGTAGTTAGTGCAAACAGAAAATGGAGAAATGCTAATTAAGCAAACAAAAGCCATAAGGAGAATCAGCTTTTAATTTTGAACAGCTTCCTTTCATTGTTGGAGCTCAAAATCTGTCAGCTCTCCCAGCCTAGCTACATCAGTTTAAAAATAAAAAAAAATAAATGAAATGACACTTCAATTAGGAAGGCATGGAGGACTCGAAGGTATAAGATATTCAAGAAAGAGCCTTACAAAAAAAAAAAGTTTCTCTGCTGTAGTTTTGTAGCAGTTTTGAATACATATTTTAGTTGCAGCCTAGGAGATCTCAAGGAGCTTCTTTTAAGGATATATGAGAAAATTTCTGGGAACTACTTGAATGTTAATACAATGTGCTCAACAGGACAGAAACAGCTGAAGGACTAGGAGCGGTAATATAAATTGAAACGGTGTCAATTTAAATTTTCAGAAGTTTCAAAGGAAAAAAATAATTTTTTTCCTCAGGAGAAAGGCTACCTGTAGCTAAAATAAATCTATTAATGCTGTGTCTCAGGGGAGGGATGTTTATGGATCCTCCTACAGCAGCAGATAAAATAACATGGTTCTGTAAAGACCTTGTCAAATATATGTAAGTAGAGATAATGAACAGACATTCTACATCCTAATCAAGAACTACTACACTGCATAATTTAATGAAATGCAGCCAAAGTCACTTGTGAAACCTACAGCAAAAACATATATATATAAAATAATTTTTCAAATCAAGAATTAGATTCTTTTTGAAGCAGTATTTGCTTGCATTTTAAAGCCATTCTCAAATCATTTACTATTTTGAGAATATCATTAATTCATACCCATGTTACCATCAAAATGTCCTTGTGCAAGACAATGTTGGAATATAGGGGATGAATAGTGCTACATAAATTCTGTTTCATTTCAAACATGACAAGATGATAGCCTGCTACCACCGAGACCAAGCATTTCAGAAACATTATCTTACTTCAGAACATTGTTCTATTTTCTTTGTTATTTCACAACCTTTGCCTATTTTCTGGCCTTATGTGTGCTCTGGCAAGCACACAAGGATTATTTTCAAAAGTGATGGTGTGCAAAGCAAAGGCCAAGAATAATGAGTTAGTAAAGCATCGTGTGGATGGTGCTGGAGTACTGCAGATGGATGGTGTTGCTGAAACCTCAAGAGGACATGCAGAAGCTGCTTGTTAAAAATGCAGCTCTTTCCTTCATGGTTTAAATATTAATTTCTACCAAGTGTTACTCTGACTACCTGCAGAGCAGTGTTTCATCTGAACTCAGTCTTTGAGGCTGAGGGAGAGGAATGGGTGAGCATAAATGGTCATGATGGTACCAAAGACCACTGAGTAGTCACTGAAGAAATTGCTCATTTTTGCTTATCTGAAAAATTCACAACACCCTCATATTGATTATACCACAGAAAACCAGTAGGTACTTGTCTCCAGTCTCTGGGGATTGCTGCAACTTCTTCACAAATGCCATGTATTTGATAGCACTTGTGGACCTTCTCTCATGTCAAATACATATAAAATAATCTTTGTTCTTAATTGGTAATCAAGGGTTAATGTTCCAGTAATAAATTCTCAAGAATAACAATATCACAAGCTGCTTAAAGCTACTCTGAAAAGTGGATATTAGCAATTAAGAATTAGCCAAATCAGAGAAGGGATCTTGATGCTGCAAAGGGTACTTGGATGTACTGCAGTCTCACTTCTTTCAGGGGATTAGCAGCACATACTGACTCTCACTCAAACACCACATTTCCTGATTTTACATTCTGAGCAATAGTGTTTTCTGTTAACAAGGTGTAATGGAAGCAAATTTTGATGACCACACCCATCCTATGCCTACCATGAACTTCTTTATACAGTAAATTTTAAAGGATAATTTTCAAAAGAGATTTTTATCATAAGTGTTTCCAAAGTAAAATTGCTACTACAGCAGCTAAACAAAGCCTGCTTGCTGCTAGATTGAGAAAAAAGCATTATTAAAATTTTCAGTATTTTCTAATAAACAGAATTGCAAGAACAAGGAAGGTTTATATAGTAGGAAAAACTCTGCATTTTAAGAATAATAATTAAAAGAATAAAAAAGTTCATATTTTCTTAATGTTATTTTACACAGTGATAAAAGGAACCAAGCTATCCCTAAGAAAGACACAGAGAATGCAACAGTGGTAAAGCAAGTTCTACAGGGATGTCCTCCTAGAGTGCATGGGAGGAAAATATGAAGACTCAAAGTGTTTTAAATTCATTAACATATTAACTTAGGATACGAGGCCCATATACATAGACTATCTAGGACTAACCTTTAAAAAGGCTCTCTTTTCCAATGTATTCATTATGAATGGAGGGATTGCTGCAAATGAGAAAAAAAAAGAAAAAGGTATTAACCTTGGAGAAAAAGGCACTTTGTTCTCATTTTCTGCTAGGATAAACTAATATATAATACAATTTTCACAGCTTTTTGTCATTAACTGAGCTTTCATTCCACACTTCTAAATCCAGATACTGGATTGGTGTTTACAGAGATAAATTATCCCAATAAGCAATACTTCTAATTTCACACATAACTAAACAAGAGATCAGCAACTTAGCACTGGTCAAAGTACCTACTCTTTACTAAACCAACTCCACTCAGGTAGAATTTGCTACCTATCCTTTGCTCCAAAAGCATCCCAGGAGCTTTTCTGATGCACTTCAGTGTAACACACTGTGGATGTTTTCACAGTAAGAAATATGCATTTCTGAGTGGAACTTCTTAACAGAACTGTAAACACTGCCTGCATAACTACCTCACTGCCTTTAACGTAATGTGGCCTCTGGAACATCCACTTATCTAGAGTTCAAAGCTCTTTCTCACAATAGAAATTGAAAATCAGAAGCTGCACATGATTGCAGTTATTCTTACCCATGCCAGGAGCAGCCATAAGAATCCGTGATATAACCACCTGGGTGATTGCCTGCTGAGCTGCTTTTGTTGATTCACCCAATCTGTTTCCATTCTCATCTGTGACAGGGATTCCAAACTTGAGTTCCCTGTTTAACAGGGGGTAAAAATAAAGCAGCATTTATAAATCTTTGTCACCTTATCTTCTCCTCTTTAAAATTGTCAATTCTATGAATTATTGAGTTTATTTTCCAAGTTAGTTTGTACCACTCTTTGGCACAAAAATTTCAAAGGTAGAGAAAGATCTCTGGAAAAAAAAGGCTGAAAAAGTAAACAACTGAGTATTTGTAACAGCTATCTGCATCTTGAGCCTGAGAACATGCATTCCAAGGAGGAAGAAAGGAGATATTTCTGTAGTCCACAGAAGGGAGAGGTTCCTTCAACAGGCAATTTAGAGAGTGCAGTTTTCTGCACTGCTCTGGAAGTAGCCTGACCCTTCTGACAGGTCACACTGGAAGATTAGTTTCACCAAACTAAGAAGTTTGTGTAACTCTCTATTAGATCTTTTGCTCAAGTGAATGGTTACATGATAAACTATCATACTGGGGAGAGCTTCTGTGGGAGTGAGATGCAAACAGAATGGCAGATATACTGAGGACTCCCTTTAGTCTTCTGGATCTCTTATAAGAGATAAAGTACTACCATGGATTGAATTTCATTGTAAATATAAACTGTAAATATTCCATTTCCCGCCCATAACCTTGTGTTTGTAGGGGGATGCTTTTAATTTGTTTTTCCCCACTTCTGTTCTTAGTCCTAGTCAAATCAGAATACATATTAAATTTTCTGAGAAAGTGCATATTTTAGTAATCTGAGATAATGAAACAGAACTGCAGAGCCTGACTTCTACAACTAGCTTCTGCATGAGGGATTTGAAACATTGTTTTTCAATTACTGTATTTTTCCAAAGTGGAGTTTATATTAAATGTTCATGTGACTAAGTTTTGAAGGACTGGTTCTTGGTTTCAGAGATCCAAGACTGAAGAATTCTATGGATCTGAATATCTGATATCTGAAGAGAATGAGGATGTCCTATTTCATACCCGTCGCAACCAGAACAAGGTTATGCATGAGGTTTTGCAAAGTTCTGAAATAAGCTAAAGATATATAATGTGCTTTATTTAGTAACTTGGTGATCCAAAAACTGAATTACATCATTCTAGAAAGAGTGATCTTTGTTCTTTTTCCCACCTTTGTCTCATTAGTGGAATATTAATGCAGTTAGCAGCAGCAACAGCAGCAAAAGGAACAAACCGTCCTATAAGAGGCGACACACGCTGTAACACAGAGAGGGAAACATGAAAAATCATAACATAATAATTTTCTTTCCCAAAGAAAATATGAAAATGCTTCATGTGCTAATGATAGACCAGGCTTATTCCCTTCAAGTTAGAATTCAGTGAGAACTCACTGGTGGGGGCAGAGGTCAGAAAGAAGACTTAAGTCATAAATACTTCTCTCGGAGTGAGCAGTGGCAGGAGACTGGCAAAACCAACCTTAATTTAGCAGCATCACTGCAGACAAGCATCAGTTTCTGAGCATGCCCATCAGCACGACTAAACAGGCTGTAACTTTATTGTCTCTGCTAGCAAGGTCACAGCCAGCAACACGAATCCCAGCTGCTTTGTGCTTAGAAGCACTGACTAGAGAGGTTCTTCAACTGCTCAGTGTCTTGTATTGTATAAATTACTCTGCTTAGAACAGTCTCTTGAATAACTTGTTAATGCTACACCACTCCCAGTACATTAAAGCATTGGCAGATGCATACAAAATATATTTTTTGCTTTTTTTTTACGTGTGTAGAAGACTTTTTCTTTACTGTGTTGTGCACTTATTTAAATAATTTGTATTTTTTGCACTGAAGAGCAGCACCTCCTTACAAGGTCCAGCCAGTCCAGAGTAGGTGTCCATATCTGCAGAAGTGATACTGCATCTTCAAACCACACCTGTGCAGTTTATGGGATAATGAATTCACATTCTTGTATATGCACATTCACTCCAATTAACTTTCAAATGCTATTAAATAATTTGACATGTAAAAAAAACCCAAACAACTGTAAAAAAGGCACCTTATTAGATGCACTTTATAATAACAAAGCACAAGGGTGTTTGATATACATAGAAGGAAGAAAAGCTGAAATACATATGTAAAGCCATCTACAAAGGGCAACAATAAGATTAGGATCTAAAGAAAGAGCTGCCAAAAGGCATTACAACTTCATAATGGGAGTTGTGCACAATGTGACACACAGGAGGAGAAATGAGCCGTTAGCATCTCACAGAACACCAAGACTAGTTAAGAATTGAAAAAAATACCTTTGTTAGTGCATTAAGTCCTAAAGCTGTTGCTACAGCACCCGTGGTAGCAGAAACATAGGCTGTTCCCAGCTGGCTAAAACAATAATAAAAACATTTGCACATGCACAACAACATTTCAGTAATTAAATAATTACATTTTACACATGCAGTTATGCCCTCCAAAATTTAAGAAGTTGACTTTCTTGTGATACTGCAATAAAATGTGGATGGAACATTCAAATGTGATACTAAATTAAACACTTTTCTTGCACTAGCAGTAAAAAAGTAATGTGAGCAATGTCCTAACATTGAATCAGGTTGTGCTGGTTTTGCATTGCTATCTGTTCAGCATTTTCTCATGTGTTTCGATGAACACCTTGAAGGATTTAGATCTGTATTTAATTTCCTAATTATTTACACTAATAGATTGTTTGGATTTCTAAGGCCACTTCTACAATAGTCATTAAAATCAACTGTACCTAAATCCATACATGCAGAGCAGCTATCTTGCAAACACCTATAGCCAACCCAATCTGCCCTAAAACATACTTTACATACTTCCCAGCTAGGAAGTGTCTGTATATCCTCAAATCCACTGCTTTCTCCAGGACATCTATAAGCAAGCAAGTGAGCCTCGAAACCAGAAAGTCAAGCCCTGCAATTGTCATATCTTAGTCGTGATTTCTAGCTTTCTGTACCTATTTAGTCTCCCTCTCTGCCTTCAAGTAGAAACAAGTACTGTGCAGACCAGTTCCTCCAGGGATCTTTTTGTTAATAAGCACACAGTGCAGGGCACTGTGAAGGTGGCACAGAAACAGGCCTGAAGGCCCACACAAAGTATCAACTTAGAAATAACCTGGTATAACACCAAACTGATGAGGCACTTTCAAAAAGTGGACTGAGTAACACAACAGTCTCTTATTAACTGCTACACTGTTAAGTGCTTATGATCAAGGTGCTCAGGCTTATCTTTAGTGGCAGGAATGGAGTTCTTGCCTCCCTCATTCTCTGACTTCTCATCTGTGCATATCATATTAGTAGTAAACATAGAGGGATACGTTTTTTCATCATCTAAACCTTTAAAGTCCAACCACGTAGAAGTACATCAGAGAGAAACTTATGAACACATCAGAAGTATGTGGTTTGGGGTCTGACCTGACAGTAATTGGGGCATCACCACTCCTGTTTGTGTAATTTACTATAGCATTGAAGGACTGGTTAATCCACTGCCAGAAAACCACTGCTGGTGTCGTTCTTGAAAAAAGAAAATATTATCATTAAAATACATTTGAATCAACAGCATAGAAAACTGATGGAATCAAGAAAAGCCAGAGAGAACAGTAATCATGCAGAGATTCTTGTTTATCTGAATGAAACAAAGTCAATGAGATACTAATACTTCTATGAACAGAATTTAAAAGCATTGTAATTAAATAGCAAGCTTCACTTGGAATAAAGACTTGTAATAACAAAAACATTATAGCAAGCCTCTCTATAAAAAACATATGGAGAAATATGAAAGGCTCTAACTTCTAGAATACTTTTGGAGGGTTATTATTCCTTTACAGTCCAACAGTTCTCTCTGGAAGCCCCGTACGTGTCTGAATGGGAGATTTGAGGAGACAGCGTTTATCCTCTCAGTCTTCAAAAAGCTAATATGATGCCTGTTTTAATAAATCCCTGTAATCATATATTCAGTCACATGTAAAACCAGATTGAAAGACACTGAACTCAAACCAATAACATGACTACTGATAATGCAAAGAAAAGGTATACAGCTGCTGTAAGTATTATAGCTAGAACGTGCTTAGAAGAATAAGCAGTTAACATTAAATAGTGCTTGTGAATGGGCAGCTGTACTGATGGTTTTACTCCTATTCATGTCTTTTTTAAAAAAAACACACACAAACCCATTCACCTTTTTGAAGTGCAAGTCAAGATCTGTAACAATCTCAGTGTCATTCCTCCGAAGCTCCCACCAGTTCTCACTAACAAAGCACTGTCACAAAAATACTTCCAACATGAAATCTATTAACAGCTCATGCTGGCGTCTGCTGGGGACTTCACTGTACTGGTGATTTGAGAACTACTGAGGAAATTGAGAGATCAAAACAGGAGCTGGAGAAACTCCAGGACTGAGGGACTGAAGCATACCGAGTACTCACTTGGCAGGCAGAACATCCTACATGCCAGATCTCTAAGGTTAGAAATTCCCAGGTATGTCCTCCTCTTTGTCCTCCACACAACTCTCCTACATGGATGGTATTTTGGAACATTCAACCTTTCAAGTTTGAGGAAAAGTGGGATGGTGAAGGAGAGGAGCTAAGGGCTTATCTCACAACTACTTCTAGAGGAAATAATTAATCAGTGCTCAGGAATGCAGGAAGAGAAAAGGAAGAAACATTTTAACATATTTATTTTGACAGTAACAGTGATTTTTATTTATCTAATTTGGAGATAAATGTTTTATGTGTTATATAGCCATTACTTACCTATAAAAGGTCATCATACAACCCGTGATAGTCATGTTCATGGGCACCTGAGCTGACATTCGGCCAATCAAGACCATCTTTTCACCAGTGTCTGGGTGAAAGGCTGAATCATAGATATATTTTGCTCTCCACAAGTCATCTGCTGTCAAGCCAGGTGCCACGATACCTTGTCTTGGAACAAGTTAAAAAAACAGAACAACAGGAAGAACAACTGTTATAAAATGTGTCATCAGAGGATTTTGGGATGTTCATACTAAAATAATTTACCCTTGTAAGTTAGCTTGTGGATCTTCAGCTTTTAAATGGATGTGTTCATTTAAAGGATCAAAACTCCCAGCAGTGGTTATGTTGGCCGAGTTGATATATCCAGCATCAAGTTTCTATTTACTCAAATCTGTACCAGATTTTAGAGCTGAATGTTGAACTAAAAATCTCTGGAGTCATTATTGTGAAACTGAACATTTATTTTGCAAGTATTTAAGAAACTACTTGCTCCAAACAATGTAACATGTAAGAGGAAGTTTTAAATTCTGTTGTCACAGTAATTGTTTTCAGAATTAGACACAGTATTTCAGAACTCTTAAGAAGGGTTCTCAGATGACAATTTCCTCATTCTTTAGCAAATTTTTTTAAGAAGAAAAAGAAAAAAAAATGTTTCAAGCTCTGAAATAAGAAGAGTTGTGCAATTAATACAGTGTGTTAAGTATTTCCTTTTAAGTATCTAACCATGTAGTTACCATTGACATGGACCTTTTTGGGCCAGCAGTAAATCAATGTCATACCTGTAATCATGAACAATTTTTCTTGCATTTTCCAGTTGGGCATCAGATAACAAAATATTCCGGGGGTCTGTTACAGTGAAGAAGTGACTGGCTCGTCCAACAAAAGTGCTTTGATCCCATCGGGGCTCCTTGATATTAATATTTAATGGTATATCTGCTGACATCTTCAAAACCTCTGTAGAAGAAAACATGAAACACTGGAAATTCAGAACTCCACTTATTTCAGAATCTATCTATACATGGTTTGGAATCTATTATTCTATAACTCATCTACAACCTGCAAGATGAAAAATGCTTATGCTTAGAGTAAAACAAAACAGAGAGCAAAAAATAAAATACTTGTAGAACTGACACTTAAAAGGTCCAGTAGATATCCAGAAAGCTGAATATGTCAGATATCATCATGGGTTTTAATGAGGTTGGTATTGACAGCAGAAAAAAAAAAGCAAGATTTTTGTTCTTGTAATCTGACTTTGGATTATGGGATAGAGGCACATCATGTACATGCACAAATATCTGAGGATGAGGCAGATGCAAAAGTAGTAAATAAATTATTAATAAATAGTTGTACTACATAACAACATACTAATCAGAAGTGTGCTTTATTTCAACGATGAATTATTTACTGAAAATATTGTTTCAAAGGGAAGGATAAATTATTTCAAAAGGTGCCCGAAGAGCTGCTACAAAGTGCATTGGCAGAAGAAATATTTAATAAAATCCAGTTAACTTCTCTGGCATAGCAAAACAAAATAAAAAATAGGAACACAAACCCGACAATTTCTTTTAATAAATGTTGTTTCTCTAAATCCACGTTTTAACAAAACAAAGATTATATAATGCAACAATTTGCCACATTATGAACACATGACCAGATCTCCTAATGATACTTCAAAGGTGGTTGAAGAACTACAATGAAGGGCACTGAATTATCATAGTTGTGTATTTATGGGGCCTAAAGCCCAGAAAATTTAAAATTACTTCAGGATGACCGAGTTTACTTTATCATCTAATGAACAATACAAAGTCCCTGCATAGCACAAACTATATGAGAGAGAAATTTCTACACCGTTTCCACATCAGCATCACTATTTTTTTTTTTTTACTAGATCATCTAGTCCAGCCTCCCCGCCAGAGCAGGATGATCTAGACCAAGTCACCCAGGAACAGATCCAGGCGGATCTTAAGTGTCACCAGAGATGGAGACTCCACAACCTCCCTGGGCAGCCCATTCCAGAGCTCTGTCACCCTCACTGAGAAAAAGTTCTTC
>JANHGL010000231.1:0-27922 GCA_024611195.1 Ceyx melanurus | reverse complement strand
CACCCCCCCCCCAGCCGCTGCCCTCCCGCCGCTCCACCGGAAGCCATTGAAGAGCAATCCCCGGCGGCTACGCAGACTTCGTAAGTTCCGCCTGAACTCTCCTTGCCGCCCGCCGTAGGCTACGCAAAATCCGTCCGGCCGTGCGCCGCCGGCGCTCTACGCAATTGGCGTAAGGAGCGGGGCGCGGGGGAGCGGGACCGGGCGACCGGGGCGAGCCGGCGGTGGGGAGCGCCGGTGTGACGGAGAGGGACTGTCACCGAGCGGGACCGTCACCGCACTGCTCGCGAAGGCGCTGTTGGCAGGGAAAGGGCGGCTCTGCGGGGATGCTCGGGCTTCCCTGCGCGGAAGTTGCCGCCGCCTGCAGAACAGCCTCACCTGCTGCAATGGCAGAGCGGCTCCGTGTGTCTCAGCCGCGCTTTCAAAGGCTAGAGATCGAAAACGAGAAATCTGCCCTGTGCAGGGTAACGCTGTTCTCGGAGGAAAAGCCAGGCTCTTCCTCATTGTCTTCTGCATTCTTCTTTACCCGCGTTCTGAACACAGGCTCATCTGAGAAAAGGGGATGCTCGGGTTTTGTGCCTTTCCGTGTAGGCAGCCTGCGCTGCAGTCACCTCCCTGCTCTTCCCGGTTAACGCATGAATAACGGCTTTTCCTATGGGACAGGCTTGTTGGATTAGGTCTTGTTCCTTCCACAGAAAGAGGGACGGGCAGAGGCTTTTGTTAAACCGAAGGATCATTTCTAGTGATTCTCTGTGTGTGTGCGTGTGTGTATGTGTGGTGGAGAGGAGGGGAAGACAAGGAGGGGTTAGGAGAGGGCAAGCTCTGCTGAGATTTGAGTGTTACATCTCAGATGCAGCTGAGAGCTCCAACAATTTTATGGGTTATATTTTTCCTATTTCCCTTGACTTTTTGAGTCAGGCAGTATTCTGTGCTCTCCAGATTTCTTACAGCAATCAAGATACTCAGTTATCTCAATGCAGAATATATTACTATTGCTAGTAGTTATTGTATGTGCCAGATATAGATGCCAAATATAATTTCAATGCTATGCTAAAATAATTGAAAGAGGCTAAAATTGATATATGGCTAGATTAATCCTATGGATCTAAGAAAAGACTAGGGAAGTGGATTCATATTTTGAAGCAAGTAATCATATACAACTGATGTCAATTTTATTGCGTAATAAGGTTTCTTATTTGAAGGCTGTAGGTTGGTGGACCAGTTCCTTGTACATCATTACTTGTTCTGAACATGTAAACACTGTGGTTCGATTTATTTCTATAAGATAAATTGACTTGTGAGCAGAGGAATGTAACATTTTTTACCTGTGCTTGTCAATTCATTCTGGATTTCACCTGAACTACCATGCCAAGTCTAAATTATGAAATGTGTCTCCAGTCAGAGGTAGCCAGCCTCTCTCAAAGCTCAATTTTAAAAGATGAGGTATTTCTGACAATGCGACATGACACCTCTTCACACTTGATCACTAGATCAGAGAGGAGAATTAAAAGTTGTTAATAATCTGTCTCTTCCTATGTGGTCTGTGTCTCTTTATGATGCAGCAATCATCTCACTTGTGAGGAAATCCAATAGAGTGAAAAAACATATCTATAGGTATTTCATAGTCTACAGCTCGAAAAGAAAGAGGTGAGAAGTTACGACAGTGCCAAGCCAAAGTCCATAATAATAGTACACGTGACACACATGGTGGAAAATACTGTGTCTGAAAGGCATGACCTTCTTTTTTTAGACGATCGGGAAGTTATGCTGAAGTATTTAGCATAAACTGTTGTAGTTAGTAGCTTTGAGTGTTACTGCTGAAATTGCAAATAAAACTTTATTAGTCCTATGCAGTGTTTATTGATAGTTACAACTGCTAAGGGGCAAAAACTGGATGTCAACCAATCTAAAAAGCTCTGTGTTCCAGTGAGATTGAGCACTTGAAAGGATATCTTCCACTGCAGCCAGGAGCATAAAAATGGGTAGTAGAGACAAATTGTCAGTCAAGAACGTTCATTTTTGCCTAAGAAGGTTAACTTCTCTATGTTTACATAGAACAGTCTCTGTGTAGTTATGGATTTCAGCAAATGTTCTTTCACTGATTTCTGTGATTATTACTGTGATGTATATGATTTGTGGAGCAGATCTGCCACAAAGTCCAAATGGTATTACATGGGGCATTAAACACTTGGAAAAGCGTTTGTCATGCACTGTTTTTACTACAGCTTTCTCCACTGGGGAATATTTGCATATATGGGAAATTATGTCTGTACACACTCACAGAGTAAGGCTTGATCTCTGTTGGGTTTCTGTGCAACATCGCTGTGTGTGAAGACAAAGCAGGGAACTTGGAGCATGGAGGGTGAAGAGAGAAGTTTTACTCTGGTGCTTGTGCTCCACAAGACAATTCAAAAGCTTACAGATCCTTAAGATAATTTTAAATAGCTATGGTATCATTATTTCCTTTGACAAAGGGAAAAGATCTATCTGAAAAGAGATACTGACAGTATAAGGTGTTGAGATACCAGGAATTGGGAGCAGAGAGACTGGACCATCTCTCAGCTGGTAAATGCACATGGCATTATTGTTTGAGTACAGTGGAGGAACAGGCCTGTTGTTCACAGTTGTGTTGCCATTAGTTTAATCCAGTGGTCGGGAGGAGGCTGCATTGGGAGGCCTGGGGAAATTAAGTTTTGTGAAATGTTAACATACACCTATTATATTTTCCATCCTCCTTTATGTTTGCTTTTACAGCCTGTTTGAATGATAAACTTGCCAGGGAAAGGTCCATTTCTTCCTGTTTTGCTGAACACTAGCACAGTGAGATCTCACCTTAATTAACAATGATTTCAGAAACAATAATGACACCTCCAGCGCAGTGGCTGCTTCTCGCAGCTGGAGCTTTGATTGAACAACTTGGAGAGTGCTCCGTGCCAGCTGCTAAATTGCCAGTCCAACCTCCAACAGACTGTGGCTCTCAATGGTTGGCAGCTACCTGAGCACTGACTCAATGCCTCTCAGCTCCTGCAACTCTACAAAAACCACCAGAATTGGCACCTCTGGAAGTGCAGGGGTCAGTTTTTGCATTGATAAAGGAGTGGTCACAGATATGAGGGCTGGAAGTGTACTGGAGCATGAATCCTTCCCTGAATCTTTCTCTATTGAGGAGGTTGGTGAGGACATACAAAAAGGCTCTCCACACCTCCTCTGATTGCTCTCCAGAATTACCAATCCAGTATTTTAGGAAATCGATAGTTTGAGGTTGGTCACTTTTATCTTTTAATGTCCTGTCTGGTTAACCCAACAGAGCAAAATATCTGCAGCTATGTTAGACATGCTGTGAAAGAACAATGACAATTTCAAATTCAGACTCATTTTATTCAAAACAAAACAGGAATGTACAGCATGGGCTCAAAGATTAGGCCATCAGGAGCATGCAAAAATGCTTTGAAAGGATTTGAATGTTTGATAGGTATGCTTGGTGTAGACCCACCAGTCATGAGTTACCATCTGCCACTACATTCCTGAATATGAGTTATTCCCCACATTAAATGATAGTAAATTATCTGGTTTTTCTATTCTCGATACAGGATACCTCATATATATACTGAAAAAACATCGATGAAACTGTTCTCTGTAGATTAAGATAAGCAACTGGTATCTCAATTGACACTGAATGGTGTCCATGTTTTCCTGTAAGGAATGCTGACTGGTTGTTTGACACCTGTGGTCAGACAGTAACTTCTAAAGCGTATTGTCAGTCATGTTCATTTATCCAGCAATGTATTGGATGTGTTACATCCTTCTAATCTTTACTGCACCATTTTCTAAAATCCTTTATGCTTTCCTGAGGTCAGGTTGAGGAACAAGAGGAAGGGGACTGTGAGTAATTTTCTGTTTGTATTGTGGGAATGGTCGTTTCTGCTGAAATAAATACTGATGCTATTTGTATATGAATTTAGGCTTCGATATACAAACATTTCAACATTTCTTAGAAAAGAGAGAGTATTTAACTGGTTATTTACTGTTTTAACTCCCTTCTGCTGAGTCCAAAGAAAGAACTACTGCACTTACTGAACTAATGTACATTTTACTGCTAGTCCTGAGGGCCGTGGGTAAGACGCTGCTTTCTTACTGGAGTTTTATCACTTGGTAGCAATATACCCGTGTTGGAATTTTAAGGGAAATACCCTTGTTGATTTTTACTGCCTTTGAATAGGAGAAATACATATGAGAACTTGGAAAACTAATCAAGATGTAAACACAGAACATAAGTATTCTGGGCATATTCTTCATTTTTTGGCATTATCTTCATTTTGATGCCTTTGTTGGGGAGGCAGCTGTAGGTCTTCTTTCGAGATTTGTCCCAAATTGCCTTTTTATGTGTGTGCTTTCCTTATTATGACTAAAAAGCCTTTATGTTGACTGCAGTGATTTTGGCTGCTCTAGCAAAGTCTTTGTAGATGATATACCTACTGATCATGTGTTTTCCCAAGGCTCATACAGATGGGTGGTGATAAAAAATTCCTGAAGTTAGCCAACATAAGTTAATATCCATCTGTATACTAGGTAGTAAAAAAGCAGCAGAACTATCCTTCATCTCTCTGTTGTTTAGTGATATGATGACCTCGCTGAAGTGTGTTTAGCAGAAAATAAGTTAACACTATTTAAATTGTTGCCCTGTGTTTGTGATTTGGATTTTGTATGTTGTATGGATTTTGTAGATGAAACCTCACATAGTTACTAGCTAGGATAACACAAGGAAATAGTTATATGAATATATAACACAATGCTAAACCAGATTTTTTAGGTGTTAGTAAGTCAAAAGAAAGGCCATTTAAGTGCATGGAAATGAAAATGTCAAAAAGAAATTCCAAAGGAATGTGAAACAAAGATGTTTCTTTCAGTTTTCTGTGGCATTTCCTAAACAATGAAATAACCAAAGCCAGCAAAATATCTTGGCAACCAATGTAAAAAATTAGAAGAAAAGAGCTGAAAAATGAAAGTTTATCCTTGTGAACAGTTTGTTACCAAATAGTTGTTCTTTGTTTTGAAAACAGTAAAAAAGAGTTGGACTGTGTGGTGGTGTTCATCACCAAAGTTCTGAGAAATTGCTTTAAAAGTAACCATTGCAGACTTGCCTAGTTCATTTTTTTGTTCGTTTTCTTTTAATCCTATGAGTAGCTTTGGCAGATGAATGTATCAGTGATGAAAAACTGAATTTTATAAGGGTCATCGCTAGTTAAGAAAGGGAATGCTTTGGCACAGTTTTCTATCAGTGTAGTATATCTTTGAAGCAAGCTCTTTAAAATAAAATTTTTAGAGGTAATTTTAAGAAATCTATAAAACTGATGGTTTTTGTTTTATTTAGCAAATTCTGGTCTGCCCTTCTTTGATACTATGATTTAAAAAATACTTCTCTGATCTTATGCTAAAATTTCTTGGCTGAGTGGTTTTCAGACCAGTATGGTATTCTTTGTTATAGCAGTTCAGTATTCTCAGCTAGGTTTGTCTGAATTTCTTGATGCTGACCAACTCTGACTGAAAGTCTCAAACTGTTGGTTGGGTTTTTTTGTTTGTTTGTTGTTGCTGCTTGTTTGTTTGTTGTTGATTTTATTTTTGTACTGAATAGCTAGTGAATTATTCACATATAAATAGTCTTTGAAAAAAAAGTTTGACTTACTGGAGAATTACAACTTGGATTGGATCACCTTGGGTTGTTCCTGAACACATGGAGTCTTTCCTCTGGCCATCCCACATCCAAAAGAATTTTTCAGGGGCTGTGCAGCTCACTACAATTATTGGGAAAGGGTGTTACTAGCATGTTTGGAAACTGATATAATTTCAGAACTGAATTTATCCCGGTTTATTTTCTATCCACCCTATCTACCAGACTGAAGATCTCTAAAATATCTTCTCCATGCACAGCTACTCGTTCACTGTGATCGTCATGCCCTATACTTTGAGCTCTCAGATGGTTCAATCAGAGTTATATTCTTCACATCTTTTGTCATTTTTGTGAGTCCTCTTTGAAGTCATTGCAGTCTGATGCCCCTCTGAAATTGCAACCTCCAGAGCTGGTCTGGTATTCCCAGAAATGGGCATCGGCATCAATGTCAGTTGTAATATAATTTCTTGTTGTAGTGCTGATCTCTTCATATATAAGAATTGAATTAAGGTTACTCATGTAGGAGATCTGATTTTTTTTTTTTTAGAGTAAGTCTACTCTGCAGACTTTGGTATAATTGAGAGAAACAAGATTAACAACTCCTGAAGCTACAATGCTTCTCCTAGTTGTGAAAGCTGCAGTCTGCTCAGTAGATGTAACTCTTCATCATTGTTCCCCTCCATAGACACTCATCCTGTGAAATTGGTCTCTATTTCCAGATGTATAGTCTGATACTTGACTGCATCTGCCTGTCTGCTTCATTGTTCATCACCTCCCATCATCATCTGAGAACTTTTATTTGACTTCCTCCATGTTACTGATAAAAATGTTGAGTGCAAGGCTGAGAACCAGTCCCCCTGGGAGTCGATTAGAAGCATTGCTGCTCAGTTTAATCATTTAAAATGTATTGCATATGCATCACATTCATTTTATATTTTATTAATCAAAATGTGAGATATAAAGTCAAATGCCTCATTGAAATCTAAGAATATTAGATCAAATTTACAGTCTGATAGAGTTATAAAATTAAAGTGATTCATTGTCCATAAAAAATCATTCCTCTGCATTAATTATTCCATCCTCTTTTTGTTCATCATTAATCAAATCCTTTCTCTGCTAATCCAGTCCATCATCATCAGCAATATCAAAATCTCTATTTGACAGTTCCCATTTACCCTCTTTAAATGTCACAATATTAGAGAACAAAGATAAATACTGTTCTTTGTTTGCTTTGTCTCCTACCCTAGGAATAAGGGGACAATTGGCAATTGAGAATTCAAACACTGCCAGTGCTGCTTCACATTCCCTTTAGCTGTAGTCTTCACTGTCACAAAAATGGGTACTTCAAGAACCTCCAAAATGTAGGTGTGGTGAAATCTTTAGCAGTGCCTGGCTACACTGACTGACAGCAACTGGATGGATCCTGTTTGGTTCAGAGGGTGCTTCCTTTGTTCCTGTCTGGCCAAACAGAATATCCACAATTTGAATAATTGACACTATAACAATATAATCCCTAAGAATATGCATGGCAAAGAAGCTCCCGAATAACCAAACTCCACTTGGGTGCAGAGGATGCTTCTCCTGCAGGCTTTGTGCCTTACTTCTGTTTCATGAATGACCATGGAGACACCTGGAAGTCAGCACATGTCCTCATGTCCCTGGTGTCTCTGTACACAACTGGTGTTGGGGGCTGTGCTGCCTTACTGGCAGCGCTGCTGTGACTGATACTTAGCACTTTGTCAAGCCAGGTGCTGAGAGTTGTGCAAAGGATTGAGGAGAGTTTAAGAGATGGGGAGTTTAGGAGTTGAAGAGATTAGGGATTAGCTAAGGAGAAGAGAACAAGCAGACCATATTGAATAGTCTTTCCAGTTGTAAGCTCTCTAATATTCTTTGATTTGTGATATTTCCGGCATAGGTAATGTGGTGCCAGGTACACACTGTTAAGATTTTATTCCTTGAATGTATCTGAACAGTTAGGGTTTTAGGGTTGTGTTATATAGAGCTCAGCATCTTGTGCTTCTTGCTATAATTTATTTGGAAGCTGGAAATACAGTGGTGAAAACTGTGGCCCAGGTAGAGTACACAGACACTCTGCTACTGATTTTCATATGGGCGAGACTTCAGTTTGTTTCCCCTCTATGATGACTTTGGCTTCCTTCTTTTGCAGCATGGGTCTCTGTGTCCTGGGCAGGAGACTGAGCAGCATTTCAATATTAATTTGGAAGGGAAGCACATGTAATGCTTATCTGAAATTAGACTGCAGTCCTCAAACACACTGCAGAAAGCTGATCTCTGTCAGATGAACTGGATGGGCAGTGTGTATTTTGTTGAAAGGCCACCAGCTCATTTGAAAAATCAGTGATGAATTAAAAGTGATAATGAGAACAGGACTGGAATAACAACATATGTATTACTCAAAGTTTATCAGATATCTTAATATATCTAGTATTTTCAGTGTAATGCAGAAAACTAAAATCACCTCAGAGAGATAACTTTACAGGAATATATTCTCAAAATGCGATTTGTTTTCAACAATATTAACTGTAGGCTACAATAATGTGCATTATGCAGAGTATACATAGGATAGCTTTCTGTAGCTATTCTTACAACCGTCCAATCAGATCTCTCTGTACAATTTCTACAATTATTTAACTGCTAATATGATTCTAAAATTGTCTTTTAGGTAATTATTGCTGAAATCAATCTACTTATGCACCCTGAAAAGTTCTTGACATCATCGTAACCAGGCAGTGTGGGCTATTTTTCCTATGAAATGCCACTGAGTTCATAGAGATACACCTGGAAAAGGTGTTTTCAGAAGGGGAAATGTTGCCTGTTTGTACACAATAATGACCAAGGAAAAAAGCAAAACTGTTGTGGAGGGCATTAAATATACACAGTGTCACTGATGTTCTCCTAAAGCACATGCTGAAAAAAGTGAAGTTGCCATTTTAAGGTGCCCAACAAGTTGTACTGCTGATCTGCAGTGACTAAAACAATATAAATAAAACAAAGTAAGGAATAATATGGAAGCTAAACAACTATAGTGCAGTATTAGAGTTATCTATGCCTTCTTGAAATAGTTTTTCCCTTTGACATAAATGGTAGGTTGTTGTGGTAGATGTAACTTCCAACCCAACAACATTACCTGCATTAGTTAAATGGGTGTAGTACTGAGATGTGTGCCTCTGCTCTATGAGGATTTGACATTTTCAGGAATTCCATGAACTTTATTTTGGTTTAGAGTGGCATGCAATTGTTGTTTTAATATGGTTGACTTTCTAGAAGGAAAAAGAAAAATATAGTGATACATGTATTTTAAGTCTTCTTACTTTTTTTTATTTGTTTGTTTGCTTTGAAATCCAAACACACGATGGTTGAGAGTGAAGATGAGTATAATATATATTCATGCTTCTCTCTTTACAAAAAGTATGGTCTATCTGTGGCCTGTCTTGGTTCCTTTGTTTTTATAGAAAAATAGTTTGGGAGTAATTGACTTCAAAAAGACATACTTCTTACCTTACATCATTCACAAATAAACTACCATGTGCTTAAAGCAATTAATTTGTGTGAAAGCTGCTGTAAGCACAAAATTCCACCTTTTCAGTATCTGTGCATGTGGCTGGGCATTCCAGCATATCACAGTAGCAATAACACCTTTTTTCTTTTTCTTTTAAGTGCTGGTTTTGTACTTCTGCAAACAAAGATTTATTAACTATAGAGTACCTTCCTCTTTTACAGTCTTTTTTTTTTTTTTAAATATCACAAGAATGGAGGGGTGTGTGTGTTATTATTTAAATGTATGAAAAGATAAAAATACATTATCACAATTACCTAATGAAAACGAATGCTCTTTTATTGCTCTATTCTTGTATGAAGTAAGATTTATTCCCATCAGAATATCACTTATAAGCCTTTTGTTATGCCAATACTCCTCTCATAATAATATTGGCATTTATTCTTTTAAACAATTGAAGGATTGCCATTTTAGCTGATGCCACAGTCTCCTTAGGGAAACATGAATATTATCACTGCACCTTTGATAATTTACACATCTAAAAGGAAAACATAATCTCACTTTGGAGCAGAGAATGTACTTTATTTGCTTTCTATTTAATAGAAGTAGATGCTTACAACTGAGATAGCAATATGATTTTGAAAACAGATTAAATGCAGTTTTACTCATGAGTTTATTTGTTCTTAGAATATATACTGACAGTGTTGATAGAGTGGCATTTACATGAGGTTTCTGGTGCATGTTTTTGTCAAGGGGGTATAATAGGGATTATTGTTTTTAGGAGTATTTTTTAGGCTCACTGGTTAAGCTGTCTTTACTAGAGAAAACGTAGTAATATTCCAGAAAAGAAATAGTGAAGTCACTCAAGCATCTCCTGTGGCTCCCCCAAGCACTTGTAGGGGCTTTGAATTCTCTCAGATGGGATTCCTCAGGGGAGGGGTTGTTCCTCATCTTCAACTCAGTTTAATCTGTGTAATCCTGGTGCTATCCCCACTACAAGCTTGCAGTGTTAGCCATCTCAGTGTAGTAGCACTTTTTAGGGAGGTTTAGCAGAAAAGGGGCAGTATAGCTCTGAATGTATTTCTCTTCAGCACCTTCTGTAAGCAGTGATGCTCTCTGACAGCAGTGGGCCAACAAGACCTTGCCACACACATGGTAATATTAAACACCTCTGTAAGATCCAGAGAGGCAGCTCCTTTCTTGGCGTCACAAGTCTCCACTTAGGCTTTGTGTTTGTACATTCACTCAGGCAGAAACACATGGCACATTTCTAAATTGACATATTTACCTAATTGTTTTTAAAAGTTGGTTTTTTTTCAGGCCAGCTGATTTGTACACTTTCCTGAGCATTTAATTTGATTTCTAAATTAATTCCATATCAGAGAGTAATTAGAATAGACAGAGAAGAATAAGTAGGACTTAAGTTATGAAACAAAACTGCCATGTGAATTTATTGCCTGTGGTTCTTTGGGACCCAGTCATCTGCTGCAACTTCTTTTAATAGCTCCTTCTGACTTTAATGTGATCAAAACAAATGTACTATTTCGTTCTTGAGTTTTGTTCTTGCTTAGTTGTTAGCACAAAACCCTTTGGAAAGGGGTGGGACCACTGACCCTGAAGTTTGGTGTACCCAAACTGTTGGGGTTATGTTGCAGAGCCTGCCTGAAGTGGTTATCTTTATGATACATGGTTATCTTCCCTTAGTCAGTTCACTAACTGATGGTGCTGGCAAAAATCTTTAACAAAAATATTATTGATTCTATGGGATATTTAAATGCATCAACTTCCAATACAATTTGAAATGTGGCATGCAGGAAACACAGCTAACATTTAGTAATACTTTGCATCCTTTCCCAAGGAAACAAAACAAAATCAATGGACTTTATCTTCCTTTCTTTCTCAGTCCATTTGAAAGAATGACAAATGCACAAACTGCCTCAGTAACTTTTAAATCCTTTGGCCAGTTTCCACTGGATTTGTCAGAGATAAAGCTGTCTGCTGTCTCAGGTTCTTCCTGCTTTCATAGAAATCTGTGCCTGCAAAGATGGAAGGGAGCTGATAATAAATGCTCTGCCGTAATCTGCTATTTCCCAATGCTCCCAGTCAGCAGGAGTGTGTGCTGGAGCCAGTTGTCCTGGGGGGCAGGCAGGGAGCTGCCATCCAGACGTGGAAGGGTTGTGGGTTCTGGGGTACCGTGTGGGGATGAGAGGCGTGAGAGAAACAGGTGAGAAGTGGGATGAGGCTTCTGGAGTGTTGGGGCGATCTGGGATTGCCGTGCTAGGAGGATGCCTTCCTCAGCAATCCCGGTTTTATTGTGGTAGGAGGTTCCTGGCCCTGATCCTGGCAAGCAAACCTGACTGCTGCCATGGTGTTGGGCAGGGAGCCTTCTGGGTTAAGGGACAGAAAATGGTGGCAAACATCTACCATCACTCCATGGAACCAACTGCAATAGTGCAACTGGAAAGACATTATAAACACAGTTGTTGATTCATTCAATTAACAGAAGGTACCAAGAAATACAAATTATTTCTTAAAAGGTCTGACCTATTTCTTCAGGCTTTTCTTACTTGAAACAAAAATCCTGTTAGCACATGGTCTTGTTTATACAAACACATATATACATGCAATTGTCCTCTTTTATTCCATGTACATTATCATGCTGAGTACTCACTTGAAGCTCTAGGTCTTGTATTTATCTCTGTGGCAGTAATTGAAACTAGTCAGCAGTTTTCCCCCATGCTACTGAAAAAATAACCCCAAATATACTCAGTGAACATTTTTAAAGACACAAAACTGTATTCTGTCTTCCAAGATATCTAGCAGTTAATATATCAACTGTCAGACATGAGGCATTGTTCAGAAATTACTAGCTAGTTTAATATTTATGGGCTAATCCCATGAAGAGGTGATGTAGTTCACTGGTGCTCAGTCTTTCCTATGGAGAGGGAAAAAAGAGAACACTTGTCAATGTCTAGTTTTCAGATCAGTTATTTACATTATAAGAAAGTATGATTTAAGATTTTATGATAAAACAAGCTGAAATTAACACAAACTTTAGTGCAAAAATTGCAATATGTTCCAGCTGGAGCTTGCAGAAGATGCTTAGAAGTAAATAGCAAGTCAGACTCCTGGACGTTTCTCACACTCACCCCAGGTGCCGCCTCCTGGAATGATATTAAGACCTGCTTATCACTGCCTGGTAGCTGGGTGTGGGCTTGTGAAGGTGCTTCCATGGCTACAAGAGAGAAAAAGGAGGATGCCAGTAAGAAATAATTTCTTTTATGAATTTGCTAAAATGTTGCTGTAACTCTCTTGACATGACAAATGAATGGGGCAACCCCCAGTGTGACTCCCTGTTTACTGATATCAGATATTTCAGATATTGGAGTAATACTGCTCATTAGTAGGTATAATACTTCAGCTCAGATTTACATTAAAGCTTTCATGGCCCATAAACTAAGGTTTTACAGTATCCTATTTCTTCCCACATTTGTCCTTTTTATCCTTTTGCCAAAGAAAAAAATATTCAGAAGTACCCAAAGATCTCCAAGGCTCAGTTTTAAAAGTGCCATAGGTACTTCAGACAGCAATGCTCAGTAATTTCCAGTGAGAGAGTCAACACCAGAGTGCTGACTGGTGAGAGTTACAAAGGCATTTAGGTGCCTACAGTTGCAGGTGGGATCTCACAAGGTCACAGGAGTAATTTAGGCACAGAAATTGCACTGCCTTTTCAAGGGGCCGATGTCTTCTCAAGTGAGTAGATGTTAGGCAGCTCTCATAGCTAGCTAGCAGCTCCTACCAATCTTACAAAGCACTTAAATGCATCATTTGTAAATCTGCCCCTGAGGCACTCGTGATAAATTGTTCCAAGTGCTGTATTAGTTTCATGTTTGTTTTGTCATCCGTGCAGGCTCTTGACTTCTCTGATCCCGTTTGTAAGGTTACACACTGCAGGTTATTCTTTTAGGAGTTTTTTAGTAGGTTTTTTTTTTAGATGTATCTAGGTCTGCCTTTAGTGTTAAATTATGTTTGGGGTTTTTTTACACGTTTCTGTAAGGCCAGCATCAATTTATCTGGAGGTGATAGCTTTAAAGTTGTTGGTTTTGTGCATATTTGGTCTGATACAACGCACCCCACTCCATGATTTACATTAACAGATTAACAATCACTTCAATTTCAGGATATATGAAAGAAATAAAAACTAGCTCTTTCTTGTCTTTATTTCCTCAAATTTGTATTTACTTATGATTTGCATTTGAGTTCAGAGCCACTCACACTGCTTTGCTTAGATTAGTTACACCACGACTGCTCCTGTCACTGCTGTACACAGAGCAGCAGTTTCCTCCTCACTCCCTATGCATGGATGTACATTTGCCTTTCACCCTGCAAGGAGAAGCAACGCTGTTCATTCTCCCAGGCTGGCCAGTGGATGCCATAAGGGTTACACCTCTCCAAGACACCAATTTGGGATATTAAATTGAGCTGTCTGTGGGATTTCTTCTTGTTATCAGGATATTTAACCTTGTACTGCACCTTTATTTTCCCACAGTTTGTCTTCATTTCCTCCACATAGAACTGCATTAGGCATCTGCCCAGCGAAAATTGAGCAGAATGCCTGGAACTAATCATGGCAGATTGCTCTTTCACAAAATTATTTTGCAAAACTTGAAATAATTAAAAAAGCCTTCCAGCTGCATCTCTGTGCATGCTGCCTGCAGCACGCATTGCACACACAGATACACAAGCATGCAGGAGGATGTGATGCTCCTGCCTATGGAATGAGCAGCAGCATACTACAGATGCTGCAGTTTTTCATATCAAAGATGTCACACACACTTTGCCTGTCTATCTTAACCACTACATTGCCATAGAAAGGATCTGTACATTAAGCAGTAGGTACCTGTGTCTCCCAATACCTCTTTCCTTGGTGTTCAGTAATGGAATTAGGGAACATGGGAACGGTGACATATTTGTTAGAGGAGATATATGAACACTTCTGTTTATACAGCCTGCTGAGCTCTCGGTGTGTCTCCATCATCATCATCATCATCATGCTTGGGTGATGGCTTTAACTTTGTGAGGAAGAAACATTAAAATTCTTCAGTATAAAAAAAGGTGAGCAAAGGGAGATTTTTGAGATCATGGATTATTGTTCATAGAAGTGATGTTGGTAGTGAATAGAGAATATATAACTATATTAATTTATTTATATTTATTTTTTATATATCACTCTAAACTCAGGCTTCTCACCACTAATTGCTGTGCAAATACCAGACTGAAAGGTAATCCTTCCTCAGCAGCTCCTAATGCTTTGGTGTCCTGTTCAGTCTGCTGCTGATGGTGCAAAACCTTCTTTGCTGCTTTGAGTTTAATCCAGAGTATTTTTCCTGTTCTCTTCCACTTAAATTCCCAAATAACTCTATGAGTATTTTCTGCCATCCGGCTAACATATTTCCTGTATCAGGTGTTCAGAAATAAAATGTGATCATCTTATTTCTGTCGCCACAAAACTGATTTTTGCTCCCTTTCCCCAGTTATGTTTTCTTTGGTGATGACGTTTGCAAGTGATAAAATGTCTGCCTTCCACTTTTCCTACCTGAAGTTGCAGCCATTTTGTTTTAGAGAACTGCATGGGATGCTTTTTAATTAATCATTTCCATAAATGTTGAAATGGCATCACATGATTGAGATCTGGGGAACTAAACTTTGTGGCTTTGGGTGGTTTTCCAATTATCACTGTACAAACACAAAAGAGAGACAGTACAGGAAGGTTCTCTAAAAATACTTTCTGTTCTGACAAGCTTTTTTTTTTTTAATCAAACCTCTTCAAATTTATTCTATAAACTCTTTTGTTTTTTGTTCCTCAGAATTCATTAATCTTGGTAGAATCCTGGATGGATACATTGAGCATTGTCTGTCAGTCAGCAGCACGTCAGTATTTTATTACTTAGAGCACTGAAAGTAATTTACTGAAATTAACAGAAAAAACAATAATATCAAATTGCTATGGCAGATATTGGGACTGTAAGTGCAGTATAATAATCTCATATTCATATCAAAATGGAAAATCATGTGTAGAGTATAACTAATTATTTTTTTCATCTTTAATGAGTTCATTTCTGAATACAGCTATAAAATCTCTTACTGATTTCATTGCAGTGGTTTTTTTTTCCTCACCTTCAGTGTACTCACTGTGTTACTAGTGTCATTTATGATATGAGTAGTTTGCACTAATGCCTCAAGGTGTACATTGGTAGTGATGCTATTTTTAACAGTTTATCACATGGGGAAAGCTGAACTTGATAAACACCGGATAATTTTTTATTTTAACATCTGATACCTGGTTTTGCACTGGCTGCTTTGAACCTCTCAGGCAGCTCATTTCTCACTGCAACAACCAGATGGGCTCAGGTGGAGCAGGCAGGTGGGTGAGGGACAGGAAGCACCTTCCCTGCAACTTCTCACCAGCCCAAGTGTGCACAATATGGAAAGGTTCTGCCTCGCAAGCAGAATTGACTTGCTAGTACTTTACTGAAATCTGCTAAATATTGCTGATCAAGATAGGGGTGACCTCCATGTTAGTGTTTAAGTTGCAAATATAACCAATACCATTTACAGCTCACGTTAAACTGCACTAATTATAGCCAAGGTGAGGAGGTTTTAGTAGTCACCTGGATAACTCTTTTTTTTTTTTTTTTTCCCCTTGCTTGAACAATATTGCCAGACAGCATTTCAAATTGTGGAGTAATATAATTTGACTAGCTCTGCCTTAAAAGTTTCCAATTCACATATCCTTGAAATTACTATTTTATTTAATTTGAAATTAGTATTTAATTTGAAATGTAATGTGTGGAATTAAATAAGGATCGTTCTATAATTATTGGTTTAAAATACATTTATTTGTTTAGTAGGTTGACTATTATGCATATTTCCTATGAAACTTTTAGTAGCCTGACCAGTAGGGTTGTGATTCCTTTTTACACTTTTATGATTCACCTGCCTCTTTATGGTCATATATTTGGAAAGATCAAAAGCCATTAACATAAAGTACAATATTCAGACTTGAGAACCATCTGGCAGCAGGGGGAAGATGTTGTTGCTGTTGCTTTATTAGTGTATAACCAGAGTAAGAGCACTGACATAGCCATGATGTTGCAAAGAGGGTGCAGAAGTCTGGAAACGGCTAGCATTGTCTTTTAAATGGTTACAAAATAGTCTTTAATTTTGTGTGTCTCACTTTTTTTTTTTTTAAGCCCTTGAAAGCTTTTATCTATTTCAGTAAAAAATGCATAAAGCACTAGGAATGAACCAGGTCTGTGAAATGAAGATTGTTATCTGTGAGACCACTGCCTCAGTTTAGGATTTGGAATATGTTTTCTGCCATGGACAAAGAACTGCAGAAAGGGAATGGTCTCTTGGGTCAAGGCAGGTGAGACAGGCTGTGTGCTTTTGAATGTAGAGTGAACACAAGAGAGTTCATACATGATGCTAATGCAAATAATTTAAATCAAATTTGAGGTTTCTCTTTTCCTGAGTGTTTAGTTTGAGAAATCTGAGGCCCAATTTTGAATGCATATTGAGCAGAGGGAGTTTTGACAATGCAGCTGAATTCTAACAGTCTTTAGAATGAGTGAACAGTCATTTTTCAGAGGCTTGGAATGACTAGATTTGACTGGGTATCTTAGGGATAGTAAACGAGACATTCCTTACAGTACGACATCTCCATTTCTGTATTTCACGCTTCTGCTCAAAAGCATCTGTTTGGTTATATTTCTCCAAGAAAGAGCTGCAGTAATTTTTGAAAGGACAAAATAGCAAATTTCCTCCCTAATTTTGTTTTCTTAACCATAATCTGTTTTATTGAAAACCCACATCACTCTATCTCCAAGATTAATTTAAGAATAAATTATTTATAAAACCTCCTCTTGATTATTCCAGTGTAGCAAACATACCTTATCACTCTCTACAACTACCTGATAGGAGGTTGCAGTGAGGTGGGTGTTGGTCTCTTCTCCCAGGTGACTAGTGATAGGACGAGAGGAAATGGGCTTAAATTGCACCAGGGGAGATTTAGGTTGTGTATTAGGAAAAGTACTTTTACTGAGGGAGTTTTGAGGCTTTGGAACAGGCTGCCCAGGTAGCTGCTGGAATCACTATCCCTGGAGGTGTTTAAAAAATGTCTAGATGTGGCACTTCGGGAGATCTTTTAGTGGTCCTGATAATATTTAGTAGATGGTTGGACTTGATGATCTTGAAGGTCATTTCCAAACAAAGATTCTGTGATTCTATAAAAGGAAAGGGGGCATTATGGAAAGAATCCATTGACACATGTAGGTGATCCTGCTCTGGCAGGGGGGGTTGGACTAGATGATCTTCTAGGTCTCTTCCAATCCCTAACATTCTGTGAACATCAGCTCTGGGAGTCCCCACAAGTAGTGACTCTGATATGGCACTGCCCATCACGTTGACTGTGTCAAGATCAAACTGTAGATGAGATCTGGGAGTTGAACTCAGATGTCCTGACTCCCACTCCAGTACACCAGCTGTGGGGTATTTCTTTCCTTTCCTCTGTTTTAAGTCTTCAATTGGTTGTGATTCATGTTTTGTGCACAGGGCTTTGCAGTGTTGGCTCTCCTTTTAGAGGAAAATTTTAATTCCCATCTAAATGAGGTGCCAAGGAGGTTACCTGGCAGGACGCAGTGTTGCAGAAGTATTTCAATCTTGAAAAGTTAATAATTATTTACAGTTATTCCTCTTATTTAGAACTGCTAAAATGAACAACTCTAATTACAGAATATTTGTTGAGGCTGTGATGACTCAGCCCCTGGTGCCATAAACAGAGGAACAGGAGCACTGTCCTTCCCTGCTTGGAAGATGCTTCTCCTGTGGTTTTGTGGCACGAGTGACTGGAGTTAGCACCACAAAGAAGTTGTTGGTTGCCCTGGCCTATCAAACATCCTGATGCATGAAAAGTTTGCATCAGCCATTTTTGAACATCTATTAATATACAAGAAAAAATAATTAGTATTTTGCTTTATTTCTGTTTTGAAAATGTCTGGCTTATAGTGAACAATTCTACAGTGGCGGTTTGTTAGATTGGGTTGGTTTGATTCATTATTGAAACAAGGCTCTGAGTATCACCTGCAGTGGTTGCAGCAGTAGCACAAATGCTTATGAGGGCATCTGTTCAGTGCAGAATATGCTGTGGAGAAGCCTGCAATTTGCAGACATTAAGTAGTATCTTATTATCCAGTATCCAGTTAGTTTTGAAGATTGGAGTGAGCTGTAGATGAACATCGCTCTTGACCTGGATTTCTGGGATAATGAACCCCAGGAGAATAGACCTGTAGAATTTTAGAAGGATGGCATCAGTGGGTTTTACAGAAATGAAGCTTCTTTTAAAAATTTCAACAGCTCAGCAGAGAACACTCTATAGATTCCTATAGGATCATTTAAGAGTTCTATAGAAAACAGATCATTCTCTGTTGAATTTCACAGTATCTTACCATAAAAGAATAGCTAACAACCTCAGGGTATTCATTGTGCCAAAGTATCTTTTTATCTGCCAGAAAAACATTTTTTACTGTAAAGATGGTCAGATGCTCCAACTTTGCCCATGGCAGCTATGGAATCTGCATCCACAGAGATGTTTAAAACCTAATGAGCAACCTGCTCATGGCAATGCTGGGCATGGTTACCTCCAGAAGTGCCTGCCAGACTTCCTCTAAGGTTACTCCATTTAACCCTTCCAATGTGTGACACCCATGCTTATAGGTCTCAGATATGATCTGTCACAGCATCAGTATTCCAGATATCAACCAGCAGGTAGACATGAGTGTCCCTGCATCATAATTCCTAGCTGTACAGTGGCACAGTTAATATTGCATCTGTGTGTGACTTAAGAGGAGCCCTTCACCATGCTAATAATGACCTCCTAACACTTCTTTTTTCTAAATGGCAATAAAATGAAAATGAGCTGTACTCTTTCCTATTTAATTCCTATTGCCAAGGATAGTGCTGGCAGTGCTTGACTCCATCATGTCACCAACGCCCTTCCTTGTGTGGGGAAATAGGGAAGAAAGCAAGATCTGAGCTTGAAACACAGGGTTTCCTGATGGATATTTCAAATGTGGAGCAGGTTGGAGGTATGTTGTCAGGGTGCTAGAGTGAAATGGAGGTCTGAGACTGGACATGTATGATTATATTATTATAGATTGAGCTGTTAAATGTGATTAGCCTGTGGAAAGGTAATGTTTTCTAGAACAACTCCAAAAATAATGACTGGCAGTATTCAAATCCAGCCCTTCAGCACCACACCTAGTGGTTTAAAATCAAGTCACCTTGCATACTCTGCAGGAACATGGAGGTAAAATGTGGCCTTATAGATTCACTTTCGCCATCCATATACATGTCAGAATTATTCCACATAAAAATAAATAAGTTTCTAATTCACACTGAAAGTATCCCACTGTGATTTGGCTGAGACCATTAATACAAAGGTAGTGAAAAAAAAAGGCAGCTCTGAAAAGATACAGTTATAAGCTCTGACAATGAAAAATAAGACAGTTTATTGTGTCAGTTATTAATGTAGAAAAACCCGAACTGTCTCCTAATGATTTCAACATGAGTCATTACATAGAGTGATCCAGTTGCACACAAAAACTACTATCAGCAAAACTGAGAGGGGAAAGAAGGAAGGTAGATGTTGTTGCTGCCCTGCAGCAAAATGCTTTGCAGTAAATTGGCTCTGCACAGCTCAGGGTTTTTGTGATGCTGCTCACAGGATTCAGTCCACACTGAAAGGTCTCCAAAATTTTGGTTTTAAGTACAAAGCAGAATGGTACTGCTAATGTAAGTGGTTTTCTCAGGAGGTAAAATATCTGTGGGTTTTTTTGGTTTTGAATTTTTTTGTATATTGCAGTTTTCTGAAGCCATTCTTTCCAATGGCAGCAGTGAGTGATGTCTTACATGGTTTGACAGTGCCACAAACCTGCTCTGATAGCTTATCTGTCCTCTCCTGAAGAGCAGTGGCCCACTTGGTCAGCCTGTTCTTTACTGATGCAGCACACTTGACCTGACTCAAGACCTACATTTTATTTGTTGTTTTTCCTGGTTTCCATATATCTTTCTCTCCTGCTACAGTCCTGAGGATTTCAAGTGATATCAAGGGGTTTGCTCCCTGCAGGCCTCTCTGCTCCAAGATGCTGAAATAATCTCCCTCCGGTACCTTGCTTCCATTTTTGACTTTCCTCAACAGTCAAGTGCTCTTTGACAAGATAAAATATGTCAGTTGTAATTCTTAAATCAACTGAAATACTGGATGAGCTGGTATACATGAACAAAATTGCATGAATTATCAGAATAACTCCAATGAACAACAGAGAAAACATGAGATGATGCTGACCATACATGCACAATCCCAGAGCCTAACCAGGATGTCCTTTTCAAGCTGCACCAAGAATTTCTTCATCTGGACTTACTTTGAAAGGACAGCATAACACTGTGGACTTCATTGCTACTTAAGATCCATCAAGGTTAAGATCCATCAAGGTTTTTCATTGTGTACATCCAGAAGGTTCCAGTTTCACATTAGATATAAATACAGCTGCTTGCCAGTGACAGCTGATGAAATTATTACTGGTCAGGACTGATTATATTGCAGTCAGGCACAGTGCAAAAATCTGGTCACAGCCTTGTCATTCTCTGTCTCTTACAAATATAGTCCTTTGCTGCTGTAGCCCTGCTGTGAATTAGACCTGACAGTCATTCTGCTGACTGTGTAAATACCCTTAGGACAATTGAGTCCATCATTGTAAGTCTGCTTTCTCCCACTCCCTCACTCAGTCTGTCAATAGCTACTGTAATGTTTCTGGTTTAGTTAGAGGTTGTTGAGTGACACCTGTCACTTGTTATTTACTTGTTCCAAAACGGTGCATTCTTAGATGAACTGCTAGCAGCAGGAAATTCCAGCTCACTTCTGAGGAGGAACATTGAACCATTCAATACACTTAAAATCTTCTCTGGAATCACCAACTGTATTTGTTTAACTGTTCGCTCAAAATTATTTTTTTTTCAGTATATCTGATTGTGATAGGCAAAGCCCATGAAATCAGTCCTGCAAACACTTCACAATGTGAGAAGCATAGAAATGGTGTGGGGGGGGAAGAAAAAAATAAAATTGAATGCAGTGAAAAGAAAGCTGAAGAAGCAGATATAAAAAAGCTGGCCTGTAAAGAAAAACTTTGAGTTGCTGATACATCTCTGATTGGATAGCTGGACAAATTCATTGTTCTGTACAAAAAAACCTCAGAGCTTCTTTTGCTGCTAATTTAGGAAGAGAAAGGTACATTGTTATAGTGCCTGAGAGGGTATTACCCAATGCTTCTTCTACATTTGTTGCCTGTAATAGCAATTTTGGTAACACAGAGAGGTTTAACACTAGAAGAACCATTTTATTTATTGCTCCTAACTCATGAGTCCTTTCACAACTTACTTTTACCTTAGAGATGCATTTTCTGTGGCAACAGAGGTTTCTCCATCCCACTGTGGATATATGCCAGTGCACCACATAATGCAGATTTTCTGACTGAATGATGATTATGTACTAGCCTGGGGACAGAAAAAGAGCTATAAGGCCTTTGGGAAATACTGACAGAATGTAACCAATATCTAATATTTTCATTGTAGAGTTGCAGATACAGCTCTGTTGAAACATCTACCAACTTGCTGTTGCCTATTAGGCAGCCTCCCACTCACCAGCTACCCTTGCTGTTAATCTGTGCTCATGGGAAGCAGTAAGTCTGTGTTAGCATACCTTTTAATCTTTAATGTCTTTTACTGCTTTAGATTTTTTTCACTCCATAGAATAGATAAAAGAAATATTTATTTTATTAAATCTATTATCATACATAGTATTGTTTTGTGATGTACATAGAGTTGATAATTTTCAGACAATCTTTACCAATAGGAAGACTTTATGAGTGGAAGGGCAGCCAAAAAAGTTCAGCAGTATTGTAAAGCCTTCATTTATCCATGGATTACTTTTGTAAAAGTTTTAAGTAAGTTACAAGAGACTTGAAAAGAACCACTGCCTTCATTTCCTTCCCATCAATTTCAAATAACATCTTACGAGCATTGTGACTGAATGGTAGAAAGTACAGACAAATTAGGGATCCTTCTGTCCAAACTAGTGAATCCTGCTGCACAACTGTGCTTATTGTTATGGGGTTCCAGTCTTGTAACTCATTTTTTTTTAATTGCCATGTATAACACTCATTTGTTCTGGAAGGAAAAAAAATTCAAAGCTCTTTGCTCAGAACAATTTACTCAATAGAAGTAGTATTTTCTTAGCCATGGGATTGGAGGGACACATGAACATCTACATCTTACAAGTGATCTTGACTGCCATCTCTTGTCAGTAGCATCAGCAATTCTCATTCAGGGCCGGTTGCATTACAGCTAACCCAAAGTGTAGCTGTTTCAGAGTTGCTTTGGAAATGAAATCTAAACTATGTTAATTTCTTTAGTTATTCAATATTTAATTATTTAAGGCCATAAAATATATCAGTGCGGTTTTGTTTAGATCCTTCATGTTGTAAAATGAGTCCTTCCATGCCTTCCAATACTACTAAACTACTACTGCTTCTTTTTCCCCAGAGCAATGAATACTGTTGCCTCAGTCACAGCATCAAGGGGCCAAATAAACACAGATTTTTAAATTTCTATGTGTTGCCGTTTCCATACCCTTTGGTTAAAATCCAGTAAAGTTCATTATAGGAAGACCACTTCAAAGACCTAGTTTACATTATTTGATGATACACATATTCTGAGAAACAAATCCAGGAGAAAAGACCTGTGTTGTTAATATCAACTACCATCACAATCAACCTCCTACAGCCAAATTCCAGATGCTTTGGGCAGATTCTTTTTAGCTGATGGGAGCTTTGGCTGTTTGCAATATATATATATTAGCAGCTCAAAAACTGTTGGTGATATGAGTGAATTTCCTCAAACGTTCATTTTTTTACTGTGAGCTGTTTTCCAGGGAACTGCATGGAAGTTTCTGCTATACTAACTGATCATCTGGAATGTTCTGGCAAATAGAAACCCTCCCAGATAACTGAATCACAATCCCAGTTTTGTGCTGGTGAATTTTTACTCATCAGTGTTTTCTTCAGTAACACTGAAATCTAATTATTTTAGAGGTTTAGGAATTTCTTTCTCATTTATTCTGTTGCACTTTCACAACCCTTGTTAAAAAGGTCTCTAATTCACAAGGCAGTTGGCCTAGTTGGCAGACTCACTATCCTCATAGCAACCCATCCCACTCATGTCTGAAATACCTCACTCTTCTGCCTATTCAAGTAAACTTTTTCTACAATGATGTATGCTAATCCCCTTTGCAGTTTTCCTAGGTAGAGAAACAGTGATAGCATTTCCTATTTTACTTGTCATGCCTTAATTCAAGAAGTTCACAGAATTTCTGTAAACATTAATTCAGATGAGGCCACTGCCTCTCAAATGATCACTTTTTACACATACTGCAAGTGGGTCACAAAAACATGGAGAGATTAAATAACTTCCAGAGGCTCACACAATGAATTATTGTCAAAAGCTGAGCCCTGGAGTCCTGAATACACTTCAGAGTTGCAGAAATGCCTAATACAGTTCCCCTGGGTGCTCCATATACAGGATACACAAAAGGAAAGTATCTTTGATCTCTGATTTAACTACTACGTATTTAATTAAGTCTGTTTGCAGTTTGTAAAAAAAGAGATCAGAATTTAGATTTATGAGTCTCAGGACTGCAGGAGCTGATACAAGATGGCAAGGTTCTACATTGACAGAGGCTGTTGCAGTACTGAAGCATTCTGAGACTGATGCAGGTGAGTTTCTAAGACACCCATTTAAAAAGCACTTTTCTAAGTGAAATCTAATTGCAGCTAGTTTTAGGTGGTAACATTCAGGTGAGTGTCTGCCTGCTCTGACTGTCAAGATGCAATCCAAGCTACTGCCCTGAAAATCTTCATCTTATAGCCTGACATTCAGAGAAGATGCGGAGTCTCTTCACATTCTGATTTAGCTTATATTTCTATATTTGTTTTTGTTTTGTTTTGTTTTTTGTATTATGCTTATACATTTTGTGAAAATGTATACTTCCCTCTGGGATAGTCTTCAAACATTCTAGTCTTCCTCACATACTCTGTTAGCTGCTTTTTTAAAGTTGCATTCATTTGATCCTTTCAGTTAATAATAAATCTTATCATCTGATGCCAGAGAGCACTATAGTCCTTTTTCAGCTTGCCAAGTCTAAATCTTTCTTCATATTTTATCATTGTCCACCCGGTAAGATTTGTTTTAGGGTTTTACTGTCACAGTGCATATATGAAGCATTACTTCAGCTTGTAGTCAGAAACAGTTTGTATAAAATGTGTGGATACATAATTTTCACTTTTATGATCCCACCACATCAGTTCTTTTCTCACACTTCTGCTGGCACACACTACCTACACACTAACCATCTCTCCTTCTGGCCTGCCTGTCCCACCCGTTTTCCCCTGCACTGGCTCATGAAGGATCCTCTCAGCAGGGTTTGGCCTCTGCCTGCTTTTGGTGGAAGCTCTTCTCTCTCCTGTTCTGTTCTGAGACTAGAAAGGGACCATAATCACACTAGGCATTGCTGCTGGTGCTACTCAAGTACTAAAGTTGGCGTTTATGCTGAGGGGATTGCTATTCTTTTTCTAACCATTTCAGTTTATTCCAAAGAGAAATCACAAGTTCTCTCTTAAAATCATACTTTCCAATCATGAAATATGGTATAAAAAAATGTAGCATACATATCAAGTCAGCCTCCTCCAGGACAGCACTGATGTCTCTGTAACTAGGGGCAAGCCAGAAATACAGATAATTGGAGCCACATCAACACCCATTCTGTAAATGAAAAGCATTTGTTAAAGATACGCCATTTGTCTGATTTCTTCTGCAGAAGATAATAAATAGTTTCTTAACCATGAATATGAGAGATGAGAATATTTGTTGCATTCAAGTGGAACAAAGGCAAACACAAATCCTATTGATTTTTTAATGACTTGATTCAGCTATTTTTAACCCCTTACAATCAATAGCTGTTTTTTTTCCTAATGGAGCACCAAATCCTCTGGAAATGGCCATAGAAGATACTGCTCTCCATTACAATTTTGAGGTAGTTTTAAAAGCACGCAAATCCTAGGATTATTTGCAATAGACTGATGTCTTGAAACGTATAGACTCAGTGTAAAGGGTCTATGGCTTTGCTGTCTATACAGATCTGGACAAATTGCAAGTGAGTTTAGATACCATCCCTTGTGTCTTTCGCTTACTAAGAAGGTTTAGTGTTTGTACATGTTCTGCTTATGCTTTGGTGCATGCCACATATACAAAAACATGTAGGGAAGGATGAAGAAATATCTTATGGAGAAGATGTTTAGCAGACAAGTGAATTAAAGATTCATTTTTTCCCTTTGCCTTGTACTTTTTCAACTCACCTTGTTGCAGCACTGTGGTAGCTGAGATGGTTTAGGGATCTAAACAGGGCAATGTTTACAGGAAGAGGTGAGCTGGTTTATTAGGAAAAAATTGCAGAGTTGGAAAAATTGCATGTTTGAGATGCACAAGTTCATCTTTCAAATCTGAAATAAATCAGCAGCTTTCAAAGCAAAAAACATACATGAATACTGGTCCTCAGAGTAGAGTTAGTGAAGTATGAATTAAAATATCTTTGGGGATATTACCAGAGAAGAGAGAAAAAGAGGTGGATTGCTTTGTAAGGATATGACAAATGTGTGACTAGTACAGAGTTTGAGTCCTTTTGGTTTACCAATACAATAAGCTTATAGGTATGCCATTTACATTGCTATTGATGTTTTCTGTCTATTAGATAAAATTGCAATCTAATGGAGTTAATCCTATCTGGTTTGGACTCTGAGTGAAAAATCAGGTTCTTGGGTTTATATCCAGAGGAGGAAGGGGTTGGTAAAGCTTGGCACTAATTTCCTATACCTTGGATCACTGATGTGAAAACTCATCCTTTTTTTTTGTTTTGTTTTGGGTGGTTTTTTTTTGGTTTTTTTTTTTTGGATAATGAATGAGACAACTCTATTTTGTTAGGGACAATATCTTCAGTGATAAACTTGTAACAAGAATTCATGGCTAAAATCTGGTGCATATGGAAAATATGGGAAATACATGCTCTGAAGAGGGTGATTTTAAAAAAAAGTGAGCAGACATCATAATTCCCAATTGCTATCCAGGCCCTCTGCTGAATAAGGCAAAGATTTGGAGGCAAGGGTGGCATATCTGCATGCAATCAAAGGCTGTTGTGGAGGAACATTTTCTAATTTTGGAATACTTGACTTTCCAATTGGAGTAACATTTATAACATCAGGTTTTAGTTTTTGATCAGAAGTGATGTTCAGTACTGTTGTGCAAAATCTTTATGTTATGTCAGTAAAAATAATAGAAAGGGAGAACATGGTGTTCTCAAACCTAGGACTTTGAGTGAAGGCTTCTAACTTTCCCTTTCCCTGAGACACCTCAAGACACCCCAGTCAGAAGGAGCTGCATCCAGACTAAAATGAAGGACAAACTGCAAATGAGGAATCACTGAGCAATTCATCCAGAGGTAATTCCAGAGAGATGAGGAACAAAGCTGGAGCCCATGAAGTGACAGAAAGTTTAGCCCAGTGTCAGCTCCAAAAAGCACACCCAAACCCAGCACTGGCCTTCAAGCCTGGGAGGATGCCAGGGGTGTGATGGGCTTTTCCCCTGTGCATAGCTACGGCTGTGCTCCTTGATGCTGGTCTGTGAGGCAGTGTGCCTGGGCACCCTCCTCTCTGTGCACATGGGGACGAGGCTTGGAGGAGGTGAGTAAAATCAGTTTGCTTTTAAAATAAAGTCAGCTTAAAATGACCCCTCCCCAAAGCCTCATGTTAAACTGTGCTTATAGCATGGCTACTGTGTTTGCTGTTCTGTGACCTTGCAGTGTCTGTGAGGTGGCAGCACAGAAGAGCCAACAGCGTGCAGCATTTTTCACATCTGGCGCTGTGTCCAGCAGCAGTAGCTGTCTGAAAATTAACAGGAGTGGGTCAGATAGGAGGGGAGAGAGAGTACTGAAAAGGTTTGACTGGAGATCAGCAGTGGGTATGAGTCACATTTCCAGCATGGTACCTATTTAGCATTTACTCCTTATGCTGTATCTTTTCTCATTCTATAATAAATAACTATAAACCCCATGTGCACCTTGGTAGCTGTTGTGGAGAGGTGGTGGTCTTGGGAGTGGGATCTGCCTGGTCATGTATTTGTGCTTCACAGAAGAATGTGCTCAGTCAGTGTGTCTAAAACAAAGCTACTTTTCATTTCTCCACAGTTTCTAAAATATTTGCTACCTTCTTGTATTGTTTTGACAATACAAGTGGTATGTAATTTTAAGAATTATTTTTAATTTGCAGATGTATTAATGGTAATGGGCGACCATGCCTCCTTCTGTCTAATGAATTTGCATGCATTATGCCTGCTAAACTGAAAAGAAACAATAGCTTTTTTTTTTTTTGGTTTTTCATTGTCTTGCACTTTTCTTCCTTTTTTTTTTTTTTTTTGAGGAATTTGATGATTTCTCAGGATTCACAGATAGATTCACAGATATTAGGGGTTGGAAGGGACCTAGAAGATCATCTAGTCCAACCCCCCTGCCTGAGCAGGGGCAC